>CATNWA010005743.1:0-12529 GCA_951230385.1 Staurois parvus
TCTTTTATTGAACTGTACTGTTGCTGTATTGTCTCTCGTTATATTGTAAAGCGCTGAGCAAACTGTTGGCGTTATATAAATCCTGTATAATGATAATAGCAAAAAAGTGATCAAAAGAGAACAAAAAAAATCAAAAAATCAAGATAACTTTAAAAAAAAGCACCCCCCCCCCCCCCCCGCACGCGCGCACCTGCTTGCATGAGTGTTGACCCTGTGTCAGTATGTAAACAGTGGTTGCACCATGCATGTGAGGTATCCACGCAAACGTCAGATCAAGGGCAGTAATTCTAGCACTAGATAGCCTCCGTAAATCTAAAATGGTAGCTTGTAAAGACTTTTAAAGCATTGCCTAGGCATATTGAAAATGCATGCAGTTCGTCACCATTGCATAGGGCATGCACAGTTTTAAAGCATGTCATGTTTGGTATCTATTTACTCTGCATACAATCATCTTTTATAGTCTACCAAATAATTGGCCAATATATTGTGTTTTTGTGCATTAAAAGTAAAAAAAGTATTTTTTACAACAATTTTGCATTTGAAAAATCGCTGCACATGTACTATGTGACATAAAAAATTGCAGCACCCACCATTTTATTCACAACGGTGTCTGCTTTAAAAAAATATATTATGTTTGGGAGTTCAAAGTAATTTCCTAGCAAAAAATACAGATTTTTTTTCATGTGAACAAAAAGTGTCAGAAAAGGCTTGGTCTTCAGGTGGTTAGAAGATTGAGTGATGTGTGGCATAAACTTCTAATGCTGGGCATAAAATGCCACCACCCCCCAAAATGACCCGTTTGGAAAGTAGACACCTCAAACTATTTGCTGAGAGGCTTCTTGAGTCAACAGAAGAATTTATTTTTCACCACAAGTTTTTGGAAAATGACAAAAAAAAATTTTTTTTCTTTACACAAAATTGTGCTACTTCTCCTGAGTATGGGGATAACCACATGTGAGAGACTTTTTGGCAGTCTAGCCAAGTACAGGACCCCAAAATCCAATAAGCACCTTCAGGCTTTTAAAGGGCTTTATTTCCTCATTACACTTCCTGACTACCTATCACAGTTTCAGAGACCCTGAAATGCCAGGATGGCACCAAATTCCCCCAAATGACCCCTTTTTGGAAAGTAGACATGCCAAGGAATTTGATAAAAAGCATGGTGAGTATTTTGCAGATCTCGTTTGTTGCCACAAGTTTTTGGAAAATAAAGAAAGAAAACAAACACATATTTTTTCTTTTTTTTTTTAAATTTCAAAACCATTTGTGAAAAAAAGAGATCTTCAAAATACTCACCATGCCTTTTTTAAAATTCCTTGGGGTGTCTACTTTCCAAAAAGGGGTCATTTGGGGGGTTTGGTGCTATCCTGGCATTTCAGGGCCTCCGAAACTGTGATAGGTAGTGAGGAAATGAAATGACGAAGTTATGCACCTTCAGGCTTTCAAAGTGGTCATTGGATGTCAGGCTCCTGTATGTGGCTAGGCTCCCAAAAAGTCTCACACATGTGGTGTCCCCATACTGGGTAGAAATAGCAGAATGTATTTTGGGGTGTAATTCCACAAAAAAAAATGTTTTTGTCATGTTCCAAAAACTTGTGAAAAAAATAAATCTTCCATGGACTCAATATGCCTCTCAGCATATAGCTTAGGGTATCTACATTCCGAAAAGGGGTCATTTGGAGGTGTTTGTATTGTCCTGGTATTTTAGCACCTCACAAAATGTCAGAAAGTAAAAGCTGTGTAAATCCATTATCTATACGATAGTTTGTAGATGCTATAAATTTCACACAAAGCAATCAACATACACTTATTGGGATTTTTTTTTACCAAAAACATGTAGCAGAATACATTTTGGCCTAAATTTATGATGAAATTTGAGTTTTTTGGATTTTTTTTATGACAAAAATGATAAAATATAGTTTTTTTTTCAAACTTTTTGGTCTTTTTTTGTTTATAGAGTGAAAAATAAACAAAAAAATGTTTGTAGACGCTATAACTTTCACACAAAGCAATCAATATACACTTATTGGGTTTTTGTTTACCAAAAACATGTAGAAGAATACACTTTGGCCTACATTTATGACTAACTTTGAGTTTACTATATTTTTTTATAGCTGAAAGTAAAAATATAGCTATTTTTCAAACTTAATTTTTTTTCTGTATATAGCACAAAAAATAAAAAGTGCACAGGTGATCCAATACCGCCGAAAGAAGGCTTTAATTGTGTGAAAAAAGGACGTAAATTTAGTTTGGGTACAACATTGCATGACTTTGCAATTACCAGTTGAAATAGTGTAGCACCGAACAGCAACAAATGGCCTGGTCAGGAAGGGGGGTAAATCCTCAGGAGGGCAAGTGATTAACAACCCATGACAGTACTGACAGATACCAGTACATACCGCATACCTAGATCACTACTTAATTACCACATGCATGTAATTGTTTATTTCCTTTTATGAATTGACTTTAAGGTCTTTTTGTGTGTTTTTTACCAAGTATTTTTGCTATTTTCGGTAAATACCGCATACTAGCAATAGTGAATTGACATTTTCAGTATCGCATGCAATATCTGGTCATGTGACTGTTTTAACTCATGCGCTAAGCTTTAGTGAATTGTGCCCATTGTAAAATGGCCATGGCCAGAGGTAGATGTGGATCATAAATATTAACAATAGTGAAGATCCTACCCCACAAATCTTTACAAAGAAATATTTTCCTAATAGGTCTACTTTTGATTTAAGAAAGAGACAGAAATTTGTGAATAGTGATGGGCCGAACACCCCCTGTTCGGCTCTTGGTTTGAACATGTGAACCTAATGAAAGTTCAACTGTGAACTTTGAACAGAGGGGACAATTCACTAAGTGGTATCTTACCGCTTCTGAGTACGCAGTAAGATACACAGCTACTAAAAACATTCTTTAATGTTTCAGCTGTCAGCAGGGTTCCCCACTGAAAGCTGAATGCAAAATGAATTGCCGGCATTGTCCAGCAATTACATTTTTTATTTTAAAACATGTGGGATCCCCCCCATCTATACCAAGCCCTTTGTCATACCAAGCCCTTTGGGTCTGGTATGGATTTTGAGGGGAACCCCCACGCCAACATTTTAAAAAAAATAGCATGGGGGTCTCCCCAAAATCCATACCAGACCCTTTCCTGAGCATGCAACCTGGAAGGTCATGAAAGGGGGGACGAGCAAGCGCCCCCCCTCCCAAACCATACCAAGCTACTTGCCCTCAACATGGGGGGTGCTTTGGGGCAGGGGGGCTACCCCCAAAGCACTTTGTCATTGATGGGGACAAAGACCTCTTCCCCACAACTCTGGCAGGTGGTTGTGGGGGTCTGCGGGCGGGGGGCAGATCCCCAGATCCTGCCTCTCATGTGAATAAGTATGGGGTACATGGTACTGCTACTCATTCACACAAAAAAGTGTAGTGTAAAAAATGACAGTAGACTGTCTTTGACAAGTCCTTTATAAAAAACAAAAAGTTAAAAAATGTCCCCCAAAGTAGATCAAACATCACAATGCCCGCCGCCACTGCCGACCGGAAAAAAAAACTGCTCCGCTCTCTATGCTGGCTCCTGCCGTCTGACAGCTGCACCAGGATGAAAGTTCTTAAATACTGTGATGATGTCATAAGGGGGTAGGATCATTGTGCCCCCTTGTGCCATCCTCATGTGCTGTGATTGGCCAAAGCATTGCACCTGACCTGTGGTCAGGTGCATTGCTTTGGCCCATCACAATGCACTGTCAGGGCATTTACTGATCGTGTGTTCGCCAAACACACAAACGGCCAATGTTCGAGTCGAACCTATGTTGGGCTAAAACATAATGACCAACACTATTTGTGAGTAGCAATTGTGACCCTTTTGTTTTCTGAGATGAATTAGTGCTATCATACCACTGTGAATAGTAGTTGTTGTGATATAAACATATGCTTTCAGTTTGAAAATGGGTTTTCGAAAACAAGATCATGGCCACTTCTGCAGGGGGAATTGAGAAGTTGGACTCGCTTGGATGGAATATTTAATCCATAATGCCATAAGAGCAGTATTTTAGTTCTGAGAGGGTGAAAGTTATGGACATGGCTGAGAGTGGGGGTGTTTTTAAACAAAGATCATACCAGAGAAGTTGTATAAAGATGTGGGATGAGAGAGATCTAGACAAGAGGCTGGAATGAGGGATGTGAGGAAAGTAAAAACGTAAAGAAAAAGTGTAACAAAATAGGGAAGAAGGTAGGGAAAAGTAAAAATTAAATAAAGGGAAAAAAAGGAGAGGAAGTATAACAGAACTGAATAATAACTGGTGTACTAAGGCAAACATTGCAGAGTATCAGATCCCAGATTTTGGACTGGGAGGCCTATTGGGGGGGGGGGAGTGGGCACTCACAAAGACAATTTCTGTGAGGTCCAGAGAACAGTTTTATGAGCTCTGATAGTAATACAAACAAGTAAGTGGGGTTATGCCCTTTGGGCACTGTGCCCAAGCCGTTTTCCAGCATTTCATGGATGAGGTGTTCCATGACCTTTGAAACAAGTTTGTAATTATCCATCTAGACAACATTTTAGTTTTTTCCAAGACTCACCAAGAACACGTTTCCCATGTGAAACAAGTACAAAAGCGCTTACGTGAGAACTACCTTTATACGCAGATTGAAACATGCAGTTTCCATCAGACCTGCATACCATTCCTGGGTTATATCATTAGCCCTAAAGGTTTTCAAATGGACCCACAAAAGTGTACAGCTGTCCTGCAGTGGCCACAGCTGAAGACCTTGAGAGGGCTTCAAAGCTTTCTGGGTTTTGCCAATTATTATAGACGTTTTATCAAAGCTTTTCCCACTATTACCACAACCCTTACTGCCATGACTAAAAAGGGGTCTAATTGTAAAGTATGGTCCCCTGAAGCAGTGTCAGCTTTCCAGCAGCTAAGAAATGTTCTGCAAAACTCAAATCCTGCAGCATCCAACCCAAAATTCCAGTACCTTCTTGAAGTGGATGCATCAGAAGTAGGGGCTGGTGCAGTGCTCTCTCATAGACAACCAAGAACTGGTTAAATTCACCCAGTAGCCTTGTTCTCCAACGTTTTTTTCCTGCTAAAGTTGACTATGATGTTGGGAACCAAGAACTACTGGCGATTAAACTCACACTGTCTGTGTGGAGTTTCTTGAAAAGGGTCGTCTAAAAAGCCCTTCACGAAACTGACTGACCACAAAAATTTTTCTGTACCTTAACCTCTTGCCATCCGCCTGCTGTTTATAAACGGCAGGCGGTGGCAGTCCAGGGGTGGGTTGCCGTTCTTAAACGGCACCCGCCTTTTCTAGCTGTGCGCGCTCCCTGGGAGCGCGCACCACCGCAATCCGGTGCCCGCTGTGTCCTCCGGACACAGTGAAACACCGATCGTCGGACGGGACCTCTGTACGAGGTCCCGATCATGTGATCACTGATTGGCAAATCAGTGATCACATGCAAAGTAGTATGTAAGATGTCACTTGTGACATCATTGCTTACTACGTGTGAAATCTGTGAATGATCACAGAGGTCACATGGTACATCAGGCTATTCACAACAGCCTTGTACCATGTGACAAGCTGTGACCAATCACAGCTCACTCAGTATTTCTCAATGACTGCAAGAATGCAGACAGAGAGAAAGAGAAATGATTGCTTTTTCATCCTATATGGGTGTAAAAGCAATCAGTGTAAAAAAAAAAAAAAAAAAATCTTCATCACCCCCCCACAAGTAGTACAGTGTCACCCTGGTGACACTGTACTGCTAGGGTGACAGTATGTAAAAAAAAAAAAAATAAAATAAAAAATAATAATATAAAAAAATAAAATAAAAATGTAAAAAAAAATGTTTAAAAATTATAATTTTTGGTTATAAACTAATTTGGATTTTTTTTTTTACTGAAAAAATAACGGAATAAATTTTGGCCAAGATTTATGATGAAATATTATTTTTTTGCAAAATTTTATTAAAAAAACCCCACTTTTTGGACGTTTTCATTTACATAGTAGTAAAAAAAATAAAAATCCCAGCGGTGAAAAAATACCACCAAAACAAAGCTTTATCTGTCTCAAAAAAATGGTAAAAAATTCATATGGGTACAGTATTGCATGACCGCGCAATTGTCATTCAAAGTGTGATAGCGCTGAAAGCTGAAAATTGCCCTGGACAGGAAGGGGGTAAAAGTGTCCGGACAGGAAGTGGTTAAGACAGCCAATCTTTATTCACGTCAAGCACGGTGGGCTCTTTTCTTTTCCCACTTCAACTTTATTCTGTCTTATGTTCCAGGACACAATAACAAAAAAACCTGATGCTCTATCCCAACAATTTAAAACTTCAGAAACTGATTAGCCCAGCGAACAGTACATAATACCACCTTACAAGATTGTGGCACAACCATTTCACAACTATTATAGGAGGCACAGAGTCATATTCCCTAAGATCAGAAAGTACCATCTGGTCGTCTGTTTGTACCTCCTAATGTCAGGAAGGCGGTACTTCTTTGGACTCATGATGGGGTGTTGTCTGGCTACCCTATTATCACAATCACTTTAAAAACTTTAGTGTGCCATGTCTGGTGGCCAGGGATGAAAAAGGACATTTTGCAAATAAGACTCCTTGCACTCCACCCACTGGTCTGCTACAACCACTACTCACACCTCAACAGCCTTGGACCCATCTGCCCATGGATTTTATTACGGATCTACCCAAGTCTACTGGAATGTCTACAAGGTCATAGTGGATCGCTTTTCCAAGATGAGTCACTTTGTGCCACTTTCTGGACTACCAACAGCTGAAGCATTGCCTTTAATCTTCCTGTCCCATATTGTCCAACATCACGGGATACCTACCAACATCATGTCTGATCGAGGCTCCCAGTTCACCTCCCAATTCTGGAAAGCTGTATGCAAAAAATTGGGGGTAACCGTGTCCCTTTCTGCTGCACACCACCCACAAAATGATGGCCAAAAACCGAACATTTGAACCAGACTCTCGAAACCTACTTTCGGCATTATGTCAATTCAGTGCAGTCTAACTGGTCTGAATATCTGCCTTTAGCTGAACTTGCCAGTAACTCTTGCTGGCATAGTGGCCTTCATTCCACACCTTTTTATGCAGCTCTAGGCTACCATCCATGCCCTTTTCCTGTGCTGCAGCCTTCATCTGGTGAAGTCAAAGCTTCACTCTGGACTATATCTTTTACATCTCCCCCCCCTATCATAAATACCTTAGCTGAAGTCTCTAGCGATACACATTTTTGTCTCTTCCTCTTGCAGTGCATAATCCCAATGTAGTCCAAACTTCTAAAAAATAATAAACGTACAGACAGAATAAAGACATCTCCTAGATTGTAAGCTTGAAAGAGCAGGGCCCTCGATACCCTCATGTTTTGCATTGTATTGTTATTGTTCTGTCACATGTTCTGTCCCCCTTTGCAATGTACAGCGCTGAGCGAACTATTGGCGCTTTATAAATACTGTATAATAATAAATAATATATTTACTGCCCTCGGTTAATTAGTAGTGTTTTTTGAGCTCAAAAACACCACTACCCTAGAATATCAAGAGCAGAACCAGCCCCCAATTCCTCTCCTAGGCGAACAGGGCATCCGAAACCTGTCATATCTATTCTTTTCAAAGGTAATTCAAAGCTGGACAATGATATGCATGTTAGCTGACTGTAACATGTAGGTATGCGGAGATCTTAATACCTATAGAAAATTGGATCTGTGACATGAACATAAACACAGAGACATCCCTTGACCACCCCTCAGCCTCCTGATTGGTCACCTGTTTTGGCTTTACTGGTTTCAAGAAGCACTGTCTAATGTGAACCATGCCTCGCAGAAAAGAGCTCTCAGAAGACCTACAATGAAGAATTGTTGACTTGCATGAAGTTATAAAGGGTTACAAAAGTATCTCCAAAAGCCTTGATGTTCATGTGTCCACGGTAAGATAGACTGTCTACAAATGGAGAAAGTTTAGCACTGTTGCTACTCTCCCTAGGCGTGATCGTCCTGTAAAATCGACTGCAAGAGCACAGCGCAGAATGCTGCATGAGGTAAAGAAGAATCCCAGAGTGTCAGCTAAAGACCTACAGAAATCTCTGGCACATGCTAACATTTTTTGTTGACACATCTACAATAAGGAAAACATTAAACAAGAATGGAGTACATGGGAGGACACCACGGAGGAAGCCATTGCTGTCCAGAAAGAATATTGCAGCACGTTTGAAGTTTGCAAAAGAGCACCTGGATGTTCCACAGCACTACTGGCAAAATATACTGTGGACAGATGAAACCAAGATTGAGATTTGTTTGGGAAGACCACACAACACTATGTGTGGAGAAAAAAAGGCACAGCACACCAACATCAAAAAACCTCATCCCCACTGTAAAACATACTTTTTCCCTCCCTGCACTCCATAGAAACATACAGTACCTAAAGTTGGTGGATTTATACAATGCGATCTCTGACATTACAGTACAGTACCTCCATCTCTGCCATAATGACCAGATAAAATAATTAGAAAACAGTAAGGTGAAAAAGCTCAATGGGGGGTGTGACAAATGCCAGGACAGACCATTGTCCCGTTTCACCAGCTTGTGACAATTGATTGGTCAACCTTCCACCGTGCTGTCACTGGATTGTCACAGTGTTTATTTAGCCCTTTAAAACCCCAAACTGCCACCAGATAGTTTTGGACCTACCAACCCTTCACTATAAGAGCAGTGACAATTATGACTTTAAATAAATGTCTGAAAACACACACTGTCACCACGGACAGGTACAGTTGCAAGAAAAAGTATGTGAACCCCTTGGGATTAGGTGGAGTTTTGCATGATTTGGGCATAAAAATGTGCTCTGAACGTCATCTAAGTCACAATAGAAGAACACAGTTTGCTGAACATAATTACTACACAAACATTAGATTTTGCCATGGTTTAATTGCACATAACATGTAAAACATTCACAGTGCAGGGAGGAAAAAGTATGTGACCTTTGGACTTAATAACTGGCTGACGCCCTCCTTTGGCAGCAATAACCTCAAACCAAACGTTTCCTGTAGTTGCAGATCAGACCTGCACAACGATCTGGAGTAATTTTGGACCACTCCTCTTCACAAAACTGTTTTTTCAGTGTAGCAATATTCTTGGGATGTCTGGTGTGAATCACTTTCCTAAGGTCATGCCACAGCATTTCAATCGGGTTGAGGTCAGGACTCTGACTGGGCCACTGCAGAAGGCGTATTCTGTGCTGTTGCAGCCATTGTTTTTGCTGAATTAATTGTATGCTTTGGGTCATTGTCCTGTTGCATTACCCATCCTCTGCGGAGCTTCAGTTGGCGGACAGATGGTCGTACGTTTTCCTGCAAAATGTCTTGATAAACTCTGGAATTCATTTTCCCATCAATGACAACAATCCGTCCAGGCCCTGAGGCAGCAAAGCAGCCCCAAACCATGATGCTCCCTCTGCCATGTTTTACAGTGGGGATGAGGTTTTGATGTTGGTGTGCTGTGCCTTTTTTTCTCCACACATAGTGTTGTGTGGTCTTCCCAAACAACTCAATCTTGGTTTCATCTGTCCACAGTATATTTTGCCAGTAGTGCTGTGGAACATCCACGTGCTCTTTTGGAAACTTCAAACGTGCTGCAATATTGTTTTTGGACAGCAATGGCTTCCTCCGTGGTGTCCTCCCATGTACTCCATTCTTGTTTAATGTTTTCCTTATTGTAGATGTGTCAACAAAAATGTTAGCATGTGCCAGAGATTTCTGTAGGTCTTTAGCTGACACTCTGGGATTCTTCTTTAACTCATGCAGCATTCTGCGCTGTGCTCTTGCAGTCATTTTTACAAGACAACCACGACTAGGGAGAGTAGCAACAGTGCTAAACTTTCTCCATTTGTAGACAGTCTGTCTTACCGTGGACACATGAACATCAAGGCTTTTGCAGATACTTTTGTAACCCTTTCCAGCTTCATGCAAGTCAAACAATTCTTGATCATAGGTTTTCTGAGAGCTCTATTCTGCGAGGCATGGTTCACATCAGACTGTTCTTCTTGAAACCAGTAAACCAAAACAGGTGTGTTTTTCAAGGGCAGGACAGCTGTCGGCAACACATCCAATATCATCACACTGATTGGAGTCAAGGTTGGCTCACTCCTGGCTCCAATTAGCTCTGGGAGAAGTCATTAAGCTAGGGCCTCACATACTTTTTCCTACCCTGCACTGTGAATGTTACATGTTATGTGCAATTAAACCATGACAACATCTAATGTTTGTGAAGTATTATGTTCAGCAGACTGTGTTTTCTTCTATTGTTGTGACTTAGATGACGTTCAGAGCACATTTTATGCCCAATTCATGCAAAACTCCACGAAATCCCAAGGGGTTCACATACTTTTTCTTGCAACTGTATATAAAATATATATTTTTTTTATTATGTACTTTTCTAGCCCAGTTGAACTTCAACACATATATTTATTTCACTGGGGGAGCTGATTGCTCAACCGGGCATTTGTTTTACAATCATTTAATACTGTTTTTGTTGGTTTTTCACTTTTTATGCTTCAGCTCAGCCGGGTGTTTATTGTAGCTCGGCCAGCTGTTTACTGCTATTGTGATCGTGTTTTATTTTGGATATACATTTCACATATTTTACTGTTCTTGTTGTTTTTTTACACTTTATTCTTCAGCTCAGCAGGGGTGTTTATTATAGGATGGGCCAGGTGTTTGCTCCTTGGTTTATTTTTTATATATGTTTCACATAACATTTGAATTTAGTATCTCAGCCAGTTTTTTTTATTTACTATTGACTTTATTTTGTTTCACAGATTTATTCAATTACATATTGGGTTTGCAGCACAGGAATGGTGTTTATTTATTAGTGTATTTGTTGGGTCACTATGGGGCAGCGCAGCACTATTCTTGGGGCATTTTATTGATGTGGGACCAACATTTAGATGCTTGCAGCAGCTTATCATTTATTTGTGGAAGCGCATGAGTATTATATCCTTATTTTAATAAAAACTGGAAACTGATTGGTTTCTATGCAGAAGAGAGCCTGATTTTGCACTCTCCAGCTTTAGTAGATAAACCCCTATATGTCCTTTCAATTACATCTTTTTATTCCTAGTGATGTAGCACTACCCCTTTATGATTTGCTGAAGTTTTGGGTCCCCCCCTATAGTCCTGCACAGCCAGGCAACATGCATTTTCACAAACTTGCATCCAGGAGTCAGTAATCAGGTCCTTGAGCTTTGTTTTTTGTGATTTTATTAGGGGATTGAAAATCTTGGTTAAGGTAAAGGGTGTACCAGGATGCCCAGTGGAACTGAAAAAAACAGGGACAACTTCCTGAACTATGTGCTATGTCTTTACAAACAAAAAATTGTGGAGAGCTAGCCAGCATCTCCTGCAGTACCACCCCAGATGCTTGTCTATCTAGCTGCCCTGGAGGAATCCTGAGCAGAGAATCCAGTGCCTGTCACTTTAAGACAATAAGACAGTCCTGCTACCAGGCCTTCTAGCTGGGCCGCTCCTTTCCCTGCCTCACAGATGGTACTCTCTCTGGGGGCTGGTGAAGTCCTAAGCTTTCTTCCTTCCAAGATCCTCTGCCTGCAGGTGAGCCCCTCTGCATCTGGGCCCCCTCACTGGCTCCTGCCTCCAGCATCACTTTTCTCTCTTCTCCTCTCCTTCATCCACCTTCCTCCTAGCTGAGCAGGCTCAGATACACTTAAAGGTTGTCCTGGCCCATTGACAAGCCTCTGTCAGGGATTGGCCAGGGTCCTCTAAGAGTACAAACCAGCCACTCCTCAAATCCACTCACTGCTTCTAGACCTTTCTCTGGCTGTCACACCCAGGCTGCTACTCCCCACACCCTCCTCATTAACCATTAGGATCCAGCTCCCCCTAGCTACCTAGGAGGGCGCTACAGTGAGATAAGATGTTCAGAATGTTCTTACCCAAACTTGTGCTTTGCTGTACTGTACTGTACTGTATGTACTATAAAAAAACCTATTAGCACATTAAAAATAAGCACAGTAGTAGGAAAGCCAGCTTATTTAAAACCTTTTTTGTAGGAAAAAGGGAAAAAAAAGAAAGGACTGTCAGATTATGATATAATTGAGTCAGTGAAAAACAGACAAATAATTTTTTTACTGAATTCAGTGCTGCAACTTACTCTTGGTGACATTACTCTTGTCTATAACAGACAAACAGAAACTCTGAACCTCAGCTCGTTGGAAACAACCAAAAAACTGCTGAGCAGCTTGTAGGCCATTGTTATCTAGCTAATTGTCACAAATAATGCCTATACACATAAAATGACAATCAATAGACATATACAATTATATACATTTACTTTTGTTTCAAGAGAAAACTTTAGTGGAGACATTCTATAATGAACATAGGGAGGAAATTCTACTATATAAGAAAGATTTACTACACTACCCTCAAGGAAACAAATAACATAATCTCTGAAAAAACATTCTCAAAGTAGAAATTCCCTTTCTCACA
>CATNWA010005744.1:0-11105 GCA_951230385.1 Staurois parvus
AAGATCAATGAAC
This sequence comes from Staurois parvus, assembly GCA_951230385.1. Classification (NCBI taxonomy): domain Eukaryota; kingdom Metazoa; phylum Chordata; class Amphibia; order Anura; family Ranidae; genus Staurois; species Staurois parvus. The sequence goes on from CATNWA010005744.1 coordinate 14, forward strand.
CTACGAGAAGCAATCTGTCCCGCGCAGTGGAAGACGGTACTTGTAGTTCATTCTTTCACAGAACTCTCTGAAATGAATGATGTAGCTGTGTGGGCAGAGCCTCGTATGGCTGTGCTGTTTTTTTGAATTAGGGAGAGAAGATCCCCTGCCTGTTGTTACAATGGGCCAGGATGTGGGCAGGTGCTTTAGTAACATGTCACACCCTGACTATCCTTTAACAACCTGCAGGAAGAGGTGGTAACATTGGGTTTAGTTGTATCCGAGCCACCAGCGGGAGCTGCCTTTTGTGTAGATAACACAAAATGCCTTCACTTGTAATATTTAACATACCCAAAGAGAGTGAAAAAGAGAAGTTTCTTTGTTAGAGTTTACATAGACAGTAGAACTGAAGGCAAACCTGTTTTTTATTATGTACAAAGCAAGAGAGAGAGTTATATATTCCCTATTAACTATTTGTGTCCCATGATGGTGAGATTTCACTTAATCTTGTCCCATAGACATAACAGGAAGCGACAGAAAATCCCTCCAAAGTCAGGGAAATCCCCAGTAGTCATTGGTACATTGATCCTGGAGTTGAACTTTAAAGGAACTATTCTTTTAGTACTGTTATCTTTTTAAAGATCATATCAGGCCCCCCCCCCCCCCCCCCCCCCGATCTTGTACTCACCTGACCTTGCTCTACAGAGAACATTGCTGTTGGGCTCACTAACTCATCATGACCGACTGCAGATTCTTCCATTTGGACTTTACTTCTTCCATACATCTCCACACATTTCTCTGATGTCTACTGTTGAAATGCATACTAGATGGCCTTTCCATAGGTATAAATTGAGATTTCTTATACATTTGGGTGGGAGACTCTGTAGTGGTGGCTGTGCTGCTACCCAAGCTGGACCCTTCAATGAAGATCTCTGAGGAGTGAAAAACAGGTGAGTGTAAGCATTTGAGCTACTTGGTGGGGGAAACAAAGTCATTTTAAAGTGGTTGTAAAAACTCAAGACTTTTTAAATACCTTCATGCATTCTATGCTTGAAGGTAAAAACCTTCTGTGTGCAGCAACCTCCCAGCCCCCCTAAGGCCTGGTTCACACCTACACATTTTTTTAATGCTTTTGCAGAAACACCCTACAGTCCACTTAACATGCTTTCCTAAGGGACACATTCACATCTATGCTTTTTTCAACTTCTGTGTTTTTGGAACGGGGACGGGGACATTTTTAAATGCAAAACATGGCATTTTTGGATCAATAGACTTCAATGAAGACAGTGCAGAAGAGCATGTAGTGCATTGTTCATGCATTTTATTTAAAAGGATTTAAAAAAAAAAAAGAAAAAAAAAAGGTAAATAATACAGGGTGAGGAAAAATGACATGCATTATATTTTAGTGAACTGATCCTTATAACCCAAGGTACCCAAGGTCATGAATGTACCAGTAGATTGCTAATGGCTAACTGGTTATTCTCAATTGTTTTGAAATGCAAAGAAAAAGAAAAGCCTCGAGTTAGGGTTTAAATAACCGGGTGGTGCCACCTTCTGGCCAGTTTGTACTTCAACCAGAGTTCACCCAATTGGAATTAGATAAAGCTAAGGAGCAAGCACAGGGCACAAATGTAATAATCATGTCAGATGTTGTCATATTGTGTTCATCTAAAAACACGTTTGGTTGAGTTGGAAGAGGAGTAGCAGAAACTTCTCTTCTCTCAGGTAAGCAATCAATGACATCTAACACTGAAATCTGTTTAGCTGGGCTGATATTGACAATTGCTGTAAAGGGACACTACAGACCTAATAACCAATATGTGAGGCATGTCACCACTGACTATGAACCCAAGGAGGAATTTGGCCTCCCATGAAAGGGCTGCATTACACTGACAACAAATATATGGAGACACTTTTCCACTGACCACCAATGTATGGGGGCACTTTTCCACTGACTACCAATGTAAGGTGCACTACACAACCCACTCTGAATACTGCATAAATCAGATATACACATGACTCTTGCCCTCTGTAAGCACAGTACATAGTTGTAACAAAAGTGTTTAGCTGGGTGCTGACTTTTCCTCAACTATTGTTTATGTGCAAAAAAAAGCATATGTGATAACAGAGTTATATTTTTAAGAATAATCCTGTCTTAGGGTTCATGTTTGTTTATGAGACTCTCGCTTGTAACACAGCGATTAAGAAACTAGCGTTTGTGGGCACAAGGACTCCCAAATGGAAGAAAAATATATTTGAAATATATTTTAAAAAATATTCTTCCCAAAAATATTGACAATAATTTTGAAATACTACAATTTTGGCCATATTCAATATAATTCAATAAATAATATATATACATATACTGTATATGTTGAAATGCGTTTTAATTACAGAATATATGAAAAATATTTTTAAAAATACATTTTCAAATACACTGTATGTCTTTAAAAATACAAATCTACATTTTTGGAAAGCATTTACAAATTTATGTTAAAATTACTTGTTTATATGTTAACAAAAAATCTGAAGAATATATTTAAAAAAAACATATTTTTAAAAATATTTTTTTTCAAAATATATAGATGCTGACTGCTGTAAATTTACTAAAACAAAACAAAACAGCATTATAACAACCACAATGGCAGCTGCTAGTACAAAGAGGAATCAACAGTACATACAGGCATATTATCATTATTATTTATTATTACTATAATATATGCATAGTACTGAAGAAGATGTAAAAGTAGTATTTACTTAAGTTTATATAATGAATGTCTGGGGGTTGAACAATCTGAAACATCATGAAGGGGTCAATGAGCAGAATTGTTTATAAACCTTTGCAATAAACCATGCAGCTTTAAAGTGATTGTAAAGGTTACTTTTTTTGTTTAAATAACAAACATGTCATATTTACCTGCTCTGTGCAATGGTTTTGCCCAGAGTGTCCCTGAACCTTTTCTTCTGGGGTCCCCCGCTGGCACTGTCTGCTCCTCCTCTTCTCCGTCTCCCCCCATAGCAAAACGCTTGCTATGGGGGCAGACGTGCGAGCTAGATACTGAGCCGGGCTGTGTGCTTCTATAGACAGACATAGTGCTACTCAGTCCCGCCCCATGCTCCCTGCTCACAGAATTTGACTGACAGCTCCCACTGCTGCCGAGTCTCCCAGGAGAAGAGAGAGGGGAGAAGTGCCACCATTCGCAGCCGCAGCTGTCAATCACCAGGTCCCGGGCATTGATTACTTGCCGGCGCCCGATGATTGCCGAGCAAAAAACAATTCTCCTCCCTGTCAGCTCGTGCACACTGCTCTGGATGGCTGTACAGAGCACAGCCATGCAAAGCAATGTGCTTACAGTGAACCACACAGACACAGCACTTAGTAAAACAGCACACAGTTAACCCTTTGATCGCCCCTCATGTTAATCCCTTCCTGCCCAGTGCCATTAGTACAGTGTCAGCGCTTTTTTTTTAGCACTGATCACTGTATTGGTGTCACTGGGGATGTCATTGACACCAAGTCAGTTCCCCCCCAGTGTCAGAATGTCCGCCGCAGTCCCGCTATAAGTCACTGATCGCTGCCATTACTAGTAACAATTAAAATAAAAAAAATCCCAGTATATAGTATACTGCCATTTGTAAACACTATAACTTTCACGTCAACCAATTAATTTACATGTATTGGAATTTTTCTTAGCAAAGACATGTCGCAGAATACATTTTGGTCTAAATTTATGACGACATATGATTTTTTAAATTTTTTACTGGACATCTTTAACCGTTTCAATACCGTGCAATTTTTACACCTTCCTGCCCAGGCCATTTTTCAGGTTTCAGCGCTCTCACACTTTGAATGACAATTGCGCGGTCATACAACACTGTACCCAAGCTAAAATTTTATCATTTTCTTCACACAACTAGAGCTTTCTTTTGGTGGTATTTAATCACCACTGGGGTTGTTTATTTACTTTTTTGCTAAATTAACAAAAAAAGACCAAGCATTTTGAAAAAAAAACCCACGATTTTTCTTTGTTTCTGTTATAAAAGTTTACAAATAAATAATTGTTCTTCATAAATTTAGGCCGAAGTCCGTGATGTATTCTGCTACATGTCCTTTGGTGAAAATAACCCAAATTAGGATGTATTTTTTAGTTTTTAGGAAAGTTATAGAGTTCACAAAACTATGGTATTAGATCTGAAAATTGATCAATCCTGAAGTACTGACGGCCAATCTAATTTCTTGAGGTCCAAGAATGTCAGAATAGTACAGATATCCCCAAATGACACCCTTTTTTGCAGAGTAGACAGTCCGACGTACTTCATAAGAGGCATGGCGAGTTTTTTGAAGTTGTTATTTTTTTTTGTCATAATTTTTCAGGAAAAATGAAAAAAATGAAAAAAATTATTTTCACTATTTTTTTTTTTTACATACTGTCACCAGTGCAGTTACAGCGTCATCATATAACTGGCATGGCGGTGAACAGGGACACTGACTGGTGACAGTATGAAAATAAAAAAAATATATATATATTTTTTTATTTTTTTTATTATATTTAATTTTTTATTACTTTTTTTTTATTTTCTTTAAGATTTTTTTTCATATTGTTTACTATGACCAAAATAGTACAATGTTACCATAGTAAACATTGTACTACTTTGGGGAAGTGAGACGAGTGATCAGTTATTTTTTTTTTTTTTACACAATTTGCTTATAGCAAAGAATTACTTTGCTATAAGCAAAGCATTTACCTGAATGAAATTAATTTTTTTTTTTTTTGTGCTTAGCTGTGATTTGGTCACAGCTAATCACATGACATGTGCATGTGATTAGCTGTGACCATTCACAGCTAGGCACTAGTATACAATGGATGGCATCATGAATGAAGCCATCCATTGTAGTACAACTGTCATGTGACCTGCTGATGATTGATCACAGCAGGTCACATGGTACCAGCAACGGGAGCCGGTACTCGGATCTGTCATCGGCCGTGTCCGAGGTGCACGGCCGATGACAGGATCGCACTGCTGCGCCGCTCTGCACAAGCGCAAAACGGCGCATGTGCGGGGAGCACGCCAAATTGGCGTGCACCCGGAAGCAGATACACATCTGAAGCCGCCAAACGGCCATTGGCCGGGGCGGGCTAATGGTTAATAGCAAAAATTTCAAAAATATTGTTTTTTTCTCAAAATTGTTGGTCGTTTTTTTTTTTTTATAGCGCAAAGAAAAAAAAACACAGGGCGATCAAATACCACCAAAAGAAAGCTCAATTCGTGGGGAAAAAAGGACATAAATTTCATTTGGGTGCAGCATTGCATGATGATGTGCTTATTATCCTGTGCTCCTGGCCCCCAATCCGCCGCCTATCCGGGCCGCAGTGGACCCTAGCGGGGGCCCCTACGACACTCCGGTTCCTGCTGGCCACCAAGGAAGGCCACCGGACCTTTTTCCCGGAGCTCCGGGAATCGCGGCCTACCGCGCTCCCCGAAGCCGCAGCCTTGATTTTTGCCCGCGGCCGACCCAGATCGCCAGGATCACATCCGCCCGGACGCCGCCGCTCCGTCCCCCGGATCACCGCCAACCTGCCTGTCTCCCCAGGGTCCTCCCATCAGCCCTGGATCCTCGCTGACCACCAGGAATCGGCTGGACCCCACGGTGGCCTGCTGCTCCATCCACCCAGCCTGACGACCTGCCCGTCCCCCTGGAGCCCTCCCCACCGGCTCTCAGGGCCACCAGCATCCAGCCGCCGGCACCAGGCTGCCACCTCGGGACACCCTGTGCTGCCGACACCCAGGCTGCCTGCAATCCAGCGGCCCTGCCTGGGGGGCTGCTTCGGCCGTCGAGCACCCTGCATCCAACCGGCACCCACGCCCCAGACCAGGGACCTCTCCCGGCCTACCGAGAACTGCGACGCCGCCCCACAGCCTCCGCCCACCCGCATCAAGATGTGGTTAAGCCTCCACTACCAGTTCCCATCCCTCCGGGTACCACGCGGCCGGGCACCCTACCACCGAAACAGCCCAAACCCTTGTCCAATCGGCGGGAGTCAAGCCTGCCACGCAGCCCCTACCAGCTCCCCACCGACGCTGGGCCCTTAGCACACCCTCATTCGCTGGCCTGCAGCATCCACTTGCGCTGCCACATTCACCCACGGTCGCCGAGCCCTACTGCAACTAGCCCGCTCCACCTCCAGACGTCGGTCCACACCACTCCTGCCGACGGCCCTTCAACACCTCCTGACGCCAGGACCCTTCAGCACCTGCCCACAACATCCGCCTTGGCTGGCTAACTTTCGCCCACTGACACACCGAGCCCTACTACTAAATATACCAACGCCTAGCCCACTCCGCCTCCAGACATTGATCCTACACACCACCTACACCACCTCCCGGCGCAGGCCTTATAAACCACCTCCTGACGCCGGCCTACACCCACCTCCAGACGCTGGGCTTTCTGCACCCTGACGCCGGGGCCTTCTGCACCCTGTCGCCGGGCCTTCTGCACCCCTGACCCTGACGCCGGGTCCTTCTGCACCCCCTGAAGCCGGGCCTTCTGCACCCCCGGACGGGCCGGGCCTTCTGCACCCCCGAAGCCCGGGCCTTCAGGCACCCCCGACGCCGGGCTGTCAGCAACCCCACCCCCGACGCCCGGGCATTCTGCTCCCCCCGACGCCGGGCCTTCAGCACCCCCGACGCCGCGGGCCTTCAAGCACCCCTGATTGCCGCGCCCCCTCCCCCCCTACCCCCCCCCCCTACCCTCCACCCCCCCCGACCCCCAACCACCCACCAACCCACCCCCCTACGGATTGCGGTAATCCATCAGCCTCCTTGCTCCGGCAAATCCCCCTTCCTTGACGACTTTGCCGCCTGGCTATCCCTTTTTGTTCCCACTCATCAGAGCTACCGTACCATCATCCTAGGCGTACCCTTCATTATCCCGATTCAAGCCAAAAGCCCGGCTACTTCCAACCGCGCTCCTTCGCACTCGACACAGCACACCCATTCCGTCTTATCCACTTAGCCAACGGAAACACCCTGGACCAACGTTGTCTCCCCGCGCTCCTCTGCACACATCCCAAGACGTCACTAACACCCCCATCCCTCTCTCGGACCAACCACCACTCCGTCACAAATCCTCCATCTCCCCCTCCCTCAACTCCCCCCCGAAGCGTCTCTAACTGTCACCCGCAATCTCCGCACTATATGAACCCAGACCCATCTCCACCCAGCAGCTGACCGTCTGTATGACAGCAACCTCCCTATGAGTTCCATGCAAGCCCTGAACTCTTGCCACTACTGCATACAAGACTCACTGCTAGCTGTCCCTAGACTTCTGGCACCCCTAACCACTCATAGCATTAGACCCCGACCACCGCATCAACCCTGGCAAACCGACCACCACACAAGTAAATGCCTCAAACGACGCAGTCGCGCGCTGGAGCGCTTATGAGCAACACCAAATCCCCTCCCACTCTACCTCTATAAAGATCTGCCTTACCCTACATCCGCCTACACCACCTCCCTCCACGCCACCAAAAGCAAGCCTATTCATAACCCGAATCCGAACCCTCTCCAACATACCTACATCGGCCCTGTCTCCACCTTCAAATCCCTGGCTCTCTTCCGCCCATCCCCACCCAGCACCGCACCTCAACCTGCCCACGAGATTGCCACTCACTGCCAGAACAAGAATTGACGCAATCCGAAAGGACATTGTTAAAGCTCACAAATTCACCTCTCCACGCCTGCCTCCCAACCTTTTTTCCTCACCTCCTAACCCTCCCCCACCTCATAGCCACACTACCCCCACTATAACCCATTGGCCCTGCACACCATCACCACCCCCCAACCCGCTCCCTTCAGCCCAACCCCTTGAGGGGTCTCTAAGGCTTTACTGAAACCTGCCTCCCACCTGCCCCCTGGACCCTACCCCCCCAAGATCCAGTCACCCCCCCTCCATTTTATCCGCTCCCCCACCCACTCTTCAATTTTCCCCCTCCACAGGCACCTTCCCCTCCCCCTAAAGCACCCACATCCCCCAACTCAAAAAGCCTCCCTTGACCCCACTAACCTTAACAACCTTTGCCCTCTCCTTGTTGCCCTTCATTCCAAATCCTTGACGCCTGGTTTAAATGCCAAGCACCCCCCCCCTGATAAAACCTCCTTTCCCCCTCAGTCTGGCTTTGCCCCCCCACTCCACCCAAAAAAGCCCTACTTAAAATCCCAATGACCTGCTAACTGCCAAGCCAAAGGCCCCCAAATTTTATCCCCCTTTCCCCCCTTGACCTCTCCGCGGCCCTTTGACACTGTTGCCCCCTCCCTCCTTGCCAAACTGAACTCCCTTGGGATCAAGGACGTGCCTCTCCCTGGTTCGCCTCCACCTTTTCCCCCCCTTCTTTTGCGTCACCCACAACACGCCACCCCCCCTCCCCCCCCCCTCGTCGGGGGCCCCCCGGCTCCGTCCGGGCCCCCCTCTTCTCCCTTTTACCTCCCCCTTTCAAAAATTATTCACTCCCCGGCTTCAATTACCCCCTTATGCCCACGACACCCCCAAATTTTCCTCCCACCCCCCCCCCTCCCCCCTCACTCTCTGCCCCCATCGCCCCCCCTAAAGACATATCAGCGGGGGTCGCTCCATTTCCCCAAACTTAAACCATCCAAAACCCAGCTCTGGTTTCCCCCCTGCCCCCCCATCCCCCCATCACTACTAACAATGCCCCCAACTCTCCCCCCAACAGCCAAAGTCCTGGGTTCACCCGGACTCCCCCCTCTCCCTTCCACCCACATCCAACTGCTATCTAATTTGCGGCCCACCTCGCAAAATCTCCAAAATACGCAATCCCCTCCCCGACATACAAACAACTCTACACTCCTTCATTCCGCCTGGACTACTGCAATCCCTTTTTAGGGGCCCACCCAACGAAAACCCATCCCCCCTCTAGTCATCCTAAACTCTGTGGCCAGACCATCCACCTCACCAAGCGCTCCCATCTGCCTCCCCCCCCCCCTGCCAATCCCTTCTTGGCTCCAATTGCCAACGACAAGTTTAAGTGCTAACCCTGACCTACAAAGGGCCCCTCACAATGCCTCCCCGAAAATACATAAATGACCTGATACCCCAAAACTAGCCTACCCGTGCCCTCCCCCTCCTCAAGGACCTCCTGCCTCTAGTCCCCGATTCCCCCCCCCCACCCGATTGCGGATTCTCTGGACTTTTTCCCCATCCTCTGGGAAACCCCCACCCCAATCCATAGAAGTCACCCACCCCCTCACCTTCAGGGCACCTGAAAACCCTCCTTTCAGGGGAAACCTACCCCAAAAACCTCACAAACACCCGCCCCACCTAACAATTAACCTCTCCACTCCATCCCCCAAGCCATTCCTCCTGTGCCCCCTTCCCCTCCCCCCTGATGTAACTTTAAAAAGCAGGGCCCCCCAACCCCCCCGGGGTAGTGTATTGTTACGTCTTTTTCATGTTATGCCCCCTGTACTGTCGCGCTGGCATACCCTTTGGCCCATATAAATACTGTATAAAAATAATAATTTTATTTTGAGGAAAAAAAAGAACCTTTGAACCCCTTTAAACAGGAATGCCTAAGGGAAAACAAATTTTTGCCTTTATAATCCACTTTAAGCTACATCCTATTGAAAAAACGTTTGAGTAATTCCGGGGACCAACCCCCAAAAGTGTGTACTGACTCTTTAGAAGCCTTGTCAAGTTCAAAATCAAGATCTACTATAGCTGCCAAGTAATTAGCTTTTTCCAGGGCCCCTTATCAAAAGGGCTTTAGTGAAAGTCTTTTTTTAGTGGGCCTGTGGCATTTGCCCTATCCCCTTTCATTTAAAGTGGGTTGGATTGACAAGTTAATTTTTTAAAAAGTATTGTTTTTTTGAAAATTTTTCATTGTTCATGTGTACTTTGCTTTAAACCAGTGTTTTAGAACTTCTAGTACGTTTAAATACTTTTTTGGTGCTTTTTGCTAACCCAAAAAATTTACTCAGGGGAGTTTTCACGCTCTGTTGCTGCATCCAACCCATGTAATTTTCCCTTGGGGACAAAAAAAGCCCTTTTTGGGTTTGTTTTTCTCGAAATCTTTTTCTTGGGTGACTCAAAAAGTATCCCTTTCCCCTAGGGGGTGGCTGATTTTTTGAAAGATTCGCTAGGGGAGCCCTTTTAAAAAGAGCGACAAAAATACAGTTGGAGCTGAATTTAATTTTTCTCCTTTTCTGAATGTCATTAATAACGAAGAAAAAAAGAGCTTGACAGTAAGTAGAGTTTTGAAACTCTAATAGGGAAAGGTGAATTGCTTCTTTTTTCACATCTCCATGAACTTCAGTGGTTAAGACTTCCTAGTATGGCTACTGATTTCGCCTCTCTGTTCCCCACCTTTTTTTCCCTTCCCCATTTTTTAAAAAAAAATTTTAAATAATTTTTACCATGGGTAATAAAAACAGATCTAGGGGGCCAGGGTATTTAAAAACAGAGATGACATCCTTTTGGGGACCCCCGAAGAATTAAAATGTCCTCATTCAGACCATCGGCAAAAACCAAAAATATAAAAGAAAGTCTTTGGGCGACCCTTTACATTGCATTTTAAATTCAAATTTGCCATCAGGGACTTTTAGAATCCGTGCATCTGAAGAAACCAAGTTTTTACACATTTAGAAAAAAACTCTTTAAAAATTAAATTCAAATAACAACCCTAAAGCTTTATTTTTCTACCACATAAAAAAAAAAAACACAAAAACCCCCAAAAAAACCTTTTTCCGTGTTTTTTTTGTGGTCATGTGACTGTTAAATACACTTTACATTGCAGAAAGGAAAAAATATATGTATTCATTAGGAGGGGAAGAAGAATGCAAAATGTTATATTTTTTATAAATACATTTTACCAAATAAAGTGGATCCTTTTTTTTGAACTTTTTATCTAGTAACATGGGAAGGCCCCCTTGCACTGTCCTCGAAGAACCATCACAGGGTGTAATTTACATTGTAACAAAATTTTAAAACAAAATCAGCGGATTCACAAAAACTGCGTTTTTCCCAAAAAATTGATTTCTTTGTATGAGGAAATGGGGAAAAATGAAAGGAAGTGGCGTGGATTAGTATACTTTTTTG
>CATNWA010005745.1:0-10923 GCA_951230385.1 Staurois parvus
ATTACACCAGCACCAGCCTGACCATTGATACAAGGCAGGATGGATCCATGCTTTCATGTTGTTTTTGCCAAATTCTAAACATACCATCTGAATGTCGCAGCAACCAGTCTGCCCATTCTCATCTGACCTCTGACATCAACAAGTTATTTTCATCCATATAACTGCTGCTCTCTGGATATTTTCTTTTTCAGACCATTCTCTGTAAACCCTAGAGATGGTTGTGTGTGAAAATTCCAGTAGATCAGCAGTTTCTGAAATACTCAGACCAGCCCGTCTGGCACCAACAACCATGCCATGTTCAAAGTCACTTAAATCCCCTTTCTTCCCCATTCTGATGCTTGGTTTGAACTTCAGCAAGTCATCTTCATCATGTCTACATGCCTAACTGCATTGAGTTATTAAATGGTTGATTAACAATTTGTGTTACCAAGAAATTGAACAGGTGTGCCTAATAAAGTAGCCAGTGAGTGTTTACAGTCATGGCAAAAAAATATCTGCATCCCTGCATTTCTGTCAGATAATGTATCACTTCACCCAGAAAATTGTTGCAATTACAAATGTTTAGGCACCTCTCTACTAGAATTTTGGACCACTCTTTTGCTATCTGCTATAGGTCTCTCATACTGGATGGGTTCCTTTTCCCAACTGCTGTTTTGAGATCTCTCCACAGGTGCTCTACGGGATTGAGATCTGGACTCATTGCTGGCCAGTTCAGTCCTCTCCAGCGCTTTGTCTGAAACCATTTCTTCGTGCTTTTTGACGTGTGCTTTGGGTCATTGTCTTGCTGTAAGACCCATGACCTCTGATGGAAGCCCAACTTTCTGACACTGGGGTGCTACATTGCACCCCAGAATTCTTTGGCAGTCTTCAGATTTCATAATGCCATGCATACAGTCAAAACACCCAGCGCCTGAAGCAGCAAAGCAACCCCAAAACATCAGTGAACCTCCACCATGTTTAAGTATAGGGACTGAATTCTTTACTTTAATTTATTATTAGTATACAGGATTTAAATAGTGCCAACAGTTTGCTCACCACTTTACAATATAAAGGGAGACAATACAGCAACGATACAATACAAGAGGGTTAGAAAGACCCTGTTCCTTGGAGCTTACAATCTAAGAGGGAGGGGCTGGTGGTACAAAAGGTAATAACTGTGGGGGATGGACTGGTAGGAGGAATAGAAAATTCCGTTATTAGCTGAAGGCAGGATAGGCTTCCCTGAAGAGATAGGTTTTCAGAGACCACCTAAACGTGGGCAGAGTAGGCGATAGTCGGATAGATTGGGGTACAGAGTTCCAGAGGATGGGTGATGCTCTGGAAAAGTCCTGGAGACGAGCATAGGAGGAGGAGACAAGGGAGCTAGAGAGCAGGAGGTCGTGCGAGGAGCTGAGAGGACGATTTGGGTGATACTTGGAGACAAGATTGGTGATGTAATTTGGGGCAGAGTTATAAATGGCTTTATAGGTTATTGCTAATGTTTTGAATTTTATTCGTTGGGCAATGGGAAGCCAGTGGCGGGATTGGCAGAGAGGGGTGGCAGATATGGAACGGTTAGTAAGGTGGATGAGTCTGGCAGCAGCATTCATGATAGACTGAAGAGAGGATAGCCTGTGATTAGGTAGGCCAATGAGGAGGGAGTTACAATAGTCAAGATGAGAGATAACCAGGGAGTGAATAAGTTGCTTAGTGGTTTCCGAGGTTAAGAACGGGCGTATCTTGGAGATGTTGCGGAGGTGAAGTCTACATGATTTGGACAGCGATTGGATTTGGGGCTGAAAGGACAGATGGGAGTCTAGGATTACACCTAGCACTCTGGCATGAGGGGTGGGACTGATGGGTGTATTATTGATCTTGATGGAGAAGTCAGGGGAGGGGGCACGGGCTGGAGGGAATAGTGTGAGCTCTGTTTTGGAAAGATTTCGTTTGAGGAAGTGGAGTGACATCCATGCTGATATGTCACTTAGGTTAGTAATGTGAGTGGAGACTGAAGGAGTGAGGTGAGGAGTAGAAATTATAGATTTAAAGGCCTCATTTCTTTTTATGAAAACAGTAGAATGATGGGTTTTACCAAAAAGCTGTAATTTTGTTTTGTCTGTCCACAGCACATTCTCCCAAAAGGAATTTGACTTCCTCGGGTAAGTTTTGGCAATCTCCAATCTGGCTTTTTTTATGTTTCTGTGCCAGCAGTGAGGTCCTCCTGGGTCTCCTACTATAGTGTCCCTTTTCATTCGGATGGAGACGTATAGTGCGAGCTGACACATTTGTACCCTGTGCCTGGAGGTCAGCTTGAATTTGTCTGGAAGTTAATGGAGGATCATTGGCCACCATTCAAACAATCCTTTGTTGCAATCTTTGATTAAGTTTTCTCTTTCGTCCACATCCAGGGAGATTAGTTACAGTGCTATGGGCTGTAAACTTCCTGACAATGTTGTGCACAGTGGACACAAGAACATTAAGATCTATGAAGGTGGACTTGTAACCTTGAGATTGTCTATGCTTTTCCATAATTTTTGTTCTCAAATTCTCAGACAATTCTTTGCTGCTCTTTCTCTTCTCCATGCTCCATGTGGCACACAGACACAACAGAAAGGTTGAGTCAAGTTTTCACCATTTTAACTGGTTGGTGGTGTGATTTCTATATTTTCAGCACCTGTTAATTGATACAGGTGAGTTTTATTACAAATTACAGAAGCATTACAAACTTGGAATACAATTATTTCTTACAATTTTGACAAGGTGCCAATAATTTTGCCCCATCCATTTTTGGGGATTCGCGTGGAATGTGTCAGATTTGGCTTTTTGTTTCTCTACTTTTTTTGTGTCATACCAATAAAAACCAAAGTAAATAAACATGAGAATGCCTAAACATTTGTAATTGAAACAATTTACTGGGTGAAGTGATACATTATCTGACAGAAATGCAGGGGTGCCAATATTTTTTGGCCATGACTGTATATACTCACTGGCAACTTTATTAGGCACACCTGTTCAATTGCTTGGTAACACAAACTGCTAATCAACCAATCCATGGCAAAACTCATTGCATTTATGCATCTTGACGTGATGAAGACATATATACAGTGGGGATCGAAAGTTTGGGCACCCCAGCTAAAAATTTGTATTAATGTGCATAAAGAAGCCAAGGAAAGATGGAAAAATCTCCAAAAGGCATCAAATTACAGATTAGACATTCTTATAACATGTCAACAAAAGTTAGATTTTATTTCCATCATTTACACTTTCAAAATAACAGAAAACAAAAAAAAAATGGCGTCTGCAAAAGTTTGGGCACCCTGCAGAGTTAATATCTTGTACTGCCCCCTTGTTTGAGGTATCTTTGCCCATTCTTCCTTACAAAAGTCTTCCAGTTCTTTGAGATTTCTGGGCTGTCTGTCACGCACTGCTCTTTTAAGGTCTATCCATAGATTTTCAGTTATGTTGAGGTCAGGAGATTGTGAAGGCCATGGCAAAACCTTCAGTTTACGCCTCTTGATGTAATCCCCTGTGGATTTCGAGGTGTGTTTAGGATCATTATCCATTTGTAGAAGCCATCCTCTCTTTAACTTCAGCTTTTTCACAGATGGCATCAAGTTACCATCCAAAATTTGCTGAAATTTTATTGAATCCATTTTTTCTTCTACTCGTGAGATGTTCCCTGTGCCACTGGCTGCAACACAACCCCAAAGCATGATTGATCCAACCCCATGCTTAGCAGTTGGACAGAGGTTTTTTTCATTAAATTCTGTGCCCCTTCTTCTCCAAACGTACCTCTGCTCATTCCGGGCCAAAAAGTTCAATTTTAACCTCATCGGTCCACAGAACTTGTTTCCAAAATGCATCAGGCTTGTCTATATGTTCATTTGCAAAGTTCAAACGATGATTTTTGTGGTGAGGACGTAGAAGAGGTTTTCTTCTGATGACTCTTCCATGAAGACCATATTTGTACAAGTATCTCTTTATAGTGGAATAGTGTACCACAACTCCAGTGTTTGCCAGATCTTTCTGGAGGGATTGTGCAGTCAAACGTGGGTTTTGAATTGTTTTTCTCACAATCCTGCGAGCTGTTCTGTCTGATATTTTTCTTGGTCTTCCAGATCTTGCTTTAAACTTCCACTGTTCCTGATGACTGCCATTTCTTAATTACATTCCGAACAGAGGATATTGACATCTGAAAACGCTTTGCTATCTTCTTATAGCCTTCTCCAGCTTTGTGAGCGTCAACTATTTTCAGTTTCAGTTTTCTAGACAACAAGGTCAGATGAGTCTGGGCATTTAAAACCTTTGAGATTGACATCACCTGGTCTTCCCAGATGATGATTGAGAACAATCCATGACACTGGCAGGTCTCAGCTTTGCAAAGGGGGCAGTGCATGCTATAAATTCTGCAGGGTGCCCAAACTTGCAGACGCAATTTTTTTTGTTTTCTGTTATTTTGAAAGTGTAAATGATGGAAATAAAATTAACTTTTGTTGACATATTATAAGAATGTCTAATCTGTAATTTGATGCCTTTTGGAGATTTTTCCATCTTTCCTTGGCTTCTTTATGCACATTAATACAAATTTTTAGCTGGGGTGCCAAACTTTCGATCCCCACTGTGTATATATATATATATATACACACACACACACACACACACACACACCACACACACACACACACACACACACACACACACACACACACACACACACACACACACACACACACACACACACATATATATATACACATACATACATACACACACATATACATATATACATATATATATATACATATACATACACACACACACACATACATACATACATATACACACACTGCTCAAAAAAATTAAAGGAACACTTTGAAAACACATCAGATCTCAATGGGGAACAATATCATGCTGGATATCTATACTGATATGGACTGGGTAATGTGTTAGGAACATAAGGATGTCCCATCGATTCATGGAAATGAAAATTATCAACCTAGAGAAGACTGAAATTCAGACACTCTGATAATCAAAGTGAAAAACCTATGCAGCAGGCTAGTCAATTTTGCTGATAATTAATTGCAGCAACTCAAAATGGTATCAGTAGTTTGTATGGTCCCCAAGTGCTTGTATGCATGCCTGACAATGTCCGCCATGCTCTAATGAGACGACGAACCAGGGAGTCACTGAGCTCCTGGGACAGACTGAGGTGCAACCTGGTGGTGTTGGATGGACCGAAACATGACATCCCAGAGGTTTTCTATTGGATTTATGTCATGCGAGCGTGGGGGCCATTCAATGGTATCAATTCCTTCATCATCCAGGAACTGCCTGCATACTCTCGCCACATGAGCCGGGAATTGTCATGCACCAGGAGGAACCAGGACCCACTGCACCAGCATACGGTCTAACAATGGGTGCAGGGACTTCATCCCGATACCCAATGGCAGTGAGGGTGCCATTGTCTAACCTGTAGAGGTCTGTGTGTCCCTTCGTGGATATGCCTCCCCAGACCATCACTAACCCCTTACCAAAACGGTCATGCTGAACGATGTTACAAGCAGCATAGCAATCTCCACGGCTTCTCCATACCCTTTCATGCCTGTCACATCTGCTCAGGGTGAACCTGCTCTCATTTGTGAAAAGCACAGGGTGCCAGTGGCGGACCTGCCAATTCTGCTGTTCAATGGCAAATGCCAATCCAGCTCTATGGTGCCAGGCAGTGAGCACAGGGCCCAATAGAGGACGTCAGCCCTCAGGCCACCCTCATGAAGTCTGTTTCTGATTGTTCGGCCAGAGACATTAACACCAGTGGCCTGCTGGAGGTCATTTTGTAGGGCTCTGGCAGTGCTCATCCTGTTCCTCCTTGCATAAAGGAGCAGATGCTGGTCCTACTGATGGGTTAAGGATGTTCTACAGCCCTGTCAGCTCTCCTACAGTAACTGGCTGTCTCCTCCCATGCTCTTGAGACTGTGCTGGGGAGACACAGCAAACCTGGCAATGACACGTATTGATGTGCCATCCTGGAGAAGTTGGACTGCCCTGTGCAACCTCTGTAGGGTCCAGGTATCGCCTCATGCTACCAGTAGTGACACTGACCCTAGCCAAATGCAAAACTAGTGAAAAACAGTCAGAAAAGATGAGTAGGGAAAAAATGTCAGTGGCCTCCACCTGTAAAACCATTCCTGTTTTGGGAGTCATCCCATTGTTGCCCATCTAGTGCACCTGTTGTTATTTCCTTTAACACCAAAACAGCTGAAACTGATTAACAACCCCCTCTGCTATTTAACTGACCAGATCAATATCCCAGGAGTTTAATTGACTTGATGCTATACTCTGATTAAAAAGTGTTCCTTTAAATTTTTTGAGCAGTATATATATAATATATATATATATATATATATATATATATATATATATTTACTACACACATATGCATGTATATATACCTACACATGTGTCCCAGATTGTTTCCCATATTTTCTTCGCCTCTAATGACTTTGTGAACCCTTACAAGGGTAAATTCATAGCTCTCCCTCCCCTTGAGGATGTGATCCAAGCTCCATTTTTCACTATTCCATAAGATGTAATATTGCAGTGGATTCACCCCATTTTGAAAAATGAATCATTTCCATTTATGAGTCCCTTTGCCCTTTAAAAAAAAAGCCGTTCTTCCAATTTTTAAACACAGAAATAATGTTCTTCTGCAAGCATCTCGGGATCGTGGCCCTGTAAAAGGGGATTATCGTGCCATGGGGGAACAGGGGGATTGGCAAGATCGCTATGGAAAAAAAAAAAAAAAAGCACAAAACTTAACCTAATCCAAAACAATTCCCTTTATATAAAGGGAATTGCGGAAAGTAACTCCCGCTATTTTCTGTGCTGGGGTCAATGGGGCAGTAAGGCTCTTATAAACTCACACTTTATCATGTTAAGAAATTAGAAAGGACTTATTGGGGGTTTTTGGGGGCCCACTTTATTGAACATTTAAAAGTAACGAGAAGGACTAAACAAAAGCCTTTAAATGAACCCTTTTTTTAAAACTCAAAATATGAAAAAAATACTACATACGCTACATTACCAGAAAACATTTCCGAAATTCTGGTGAATATCAAGAAACAAAGTAGTTATATAAAACCAGCCACATTTTTTTGAATTTTTATTGACAATCAACTTAAAGGGAAGTACAAGGTTTTAAAAATTAACTCCACTTTTGGGGAAAAAGCATAATCCCCCCCTTTTATCCCTGTACATTGCTCATCAGAAATATTTTTGTAGCAATTACACCCTTTTTTTTGCTTTCAAAAATAGCTGTTTGTTTTTACAACTGATTCCCAAAGGAGGGTCTGGTTATTTTAAACCACCTGGTAAGCTCATTTTTTTGAAAAGCTGCAGTTCTGCTCCCTTTAGAATATTCAATCCGGGAATACTCGCCAGAACTGGAATTCTATTACAATTATAAAATTACATATGTAGCTAGTGTGTTTTTAAAAAAAAAACACAAATCCAATTTTTGTTCAACCAAAAAATAAGAAAAAAAAATATGATCCCAATAAAAAAACCCTTTACCCCCCCGTTAATCCAGAGGAAGGCAAAAAAAAAACCCCCAAAAAACTTAACCAACTTGGCATTGCATGCTATTATTAAAACCCCAGATCCTCTCCACCCTGGTCCCCCAGTTGTACCCCCCCCCCATATATTGATGCATGCTATTCTTAGCCCCCCCAAGTCGAACCTTACTTTATCAACATTAAAACCCCATTTGCACATAGTTGCCCAATTACACAGAGCATTGAGGTCGGGTTTTTCAGTTGGGACACCTGTAAAGGACGTATTCCACGGCACACTTGGGGTCGTCTGCAAAGACTGAAATGGTTTATAATCCCGACCCAAAATTTTTAAAATATATTTAAAAATAAGGGTCCCCAACACTGAACCCTTGGGGGACACCACTGATACCCTAGACCCCATTCAAGTATAATCATTAACCCCTACTCTCTAATAAAGATCCTTTTGCCAGTTTTTTTTATCCATTACAAACTGATTTTTTCCAATCGTAACATTAGCCATGTTGGGGGAAAGTGTCAAATGAATTTGCAGAAATCCAATATATTAATCCACAGCCATCTTTTGTCTAAGGGTTTTTCTCACCTCCTCATAAAAAAGAAATCAATTGTTTTTTCAAAATTTGATTGTACACCAAAAGCAGGGCCCCCTGATTCCTTTTGTACCAAATTTAATTGTAACTATAAAGTCTGCCTTTATTTGTAAAGCGCTGCGAAAACTGTTGGGGGTATAAAATCCTTATAAAAAAAAATAATAATTTCTGTCTTTCATGAACCACGTCTGTTTCTTAATGTTTTCTAAACCCACAATAGAAAAAACATCTGTAAAGTATTAAAGCATTTTTTTTTATACTGTGGGAAACCCAAGGGGGTTTAAACCTCTGCATTGGAAAAATGCTGTTTGAAAACTCACTTCTCTTTTTCCTCCCCTTTTTCCTGTCCCCTTGTTATCTCCGATAAGACATATTGGGGTGGGGAAAAAGCCGCACTGCTCATTTGATGTGTATTGATAAATTTTTTTTTTTCCCTTTAATCACCCCATCCACAGAGGTCAGGGGCTCTGCATTTTCCTAGAGCAGAAAAGAAAACTCCTTTCCACAACGTAACCAGGCCCCAGCTGGGCACTTATAGAAGTCACAGGGGCTGTCCCCAACTGCTGAGAAAAAGGGATTTAGCATTTTTTATTTTTAAAAAATTGCATTTCCATTTGTTTTTCTGGGGAGACCAATATAGTGGATGCAGGTCCTTGGTTTAGTAAAAACCTTTCCCTTTAAATATTTTTTTCAGCAAAACCCATCTATGTGGTTTTTTTTGAACTCTCAAGTATATTTTCCCGACAAAATTAAACAGTCTATATTACTTGGGAAAGACTTTGACCCTTACTTGCACCACAGCTATCCAGTACTACTAGCCAGCTTTAAAAATTTCCCTAAAAAAAAAAA
This sequence comes from Staurois parvus, assembly GCA_951230385.1. Lineage (NCBI taxonomy): Eukaryota > Metazoa > Chordata > Amphibia > Anura > Ranidae > Staurois > Staurois parvus. The sequence goes on from CATNWA010005745.1 coordinate 8,987, forward strand.
CAATGGCTTTGAATTCAGAGCCAATTTTTTTGGATCGTGGGTGATGCCACGCGGGGCCAGGGGCTTTTTCCCTTTACCCCCTAAAATTTTTTGGACCCTTTACCATTTGGGGCTGTGTCAATATCAACCCCCATTTTGGGCAAAGCTCCCCTACCTCCTTTGTATACAAGACTAAGAAGGAATTTAAAAAATTTGTTTTCTTTTTGTCCCCATTACCCACTCTAGATTTTTTTAAAGTTCACATGCTCGACCGAACCTTTTTTCTAAAAAAAAATATTTAAAATTTTTTTGGGTTTTTTCTACTTCTTTTGAAATCTGCGTTTTTGTTAATTTTTTTCATCCCTTTTTTTCTGTTTTTTCATATTTGGTTTATATTCTTTTTTAACATTTTTAAGGTGATCGGTTTTATTTCTTTTTTTTTTTTTTTTAAAGCTCGTTTCTTATTAAATTTTTACTTTTTTAACTTGTGTACCTTTTATACTTTTTGCTTATGGGAATGTATTTTGCAGTGTGTTCACATACATCTTTGAAAAATTCACATTCTGCTCTTTTCTTGATGCCAAATTCCTCCCCTATCTAAGCCCGGGAAAAATTTGCTCTCTTTAAAATTAAGTGTTTTATCTTTTCCCCTATGTGCTTGTTGTTTACAGCTTACATTTAAAAAAAACCCTTTATCTCCTAGATTTAAACCCAAGGGGCAGGGGCCCCCACCCTCTTTTTGAACTTATTGTTCTGTATCGTCTCCCGTTAATTGTAAAACCTGAGCAAACTTTGGTGCTTATAAATCCCGTAAAATAAAAAAATAATGTATGGGCATGCTACCCCATATTTTTTTTAAAAAAACATTTGTAAAACCACATTTCCCAGTCGGGGGCTCTAGAACTTACCAGAAAGCATCTGTAATAGGCTTGTAAATGTTTTCCCCCTTTTAAATGTTTTTCCAGCAGGGCCAATACTCCAAATTTAATTTTCAGGGTAAATTTAAAATCCCTCATTATTAAACACTGTCCCCCAAACCCTTTCAAAGCCCTTTCCAACTGTGCAAATTGCTGAGTCTCCCCCCTCCTTTTTTTAAAATTTTGGTGGGCCCGTAACAAACTCCATTTATTGCCTTTGTAGTACACAAAATCCATATTTCAGTTCCCCCCCCACACTGCTTTTAGCCTCATCACACTCTCCCAAACACCAGGTCCCCCTTCCCCAACCCCGCTTTCCCCCTCACTTCTTATAAAATAAAAAGACACCCCAAAATTTCCTTTTCATTTACCCCACTCTCCAAAAAAAAAGCATATTTCCGGAAAAGTAAAAGTCCAGTCATGTGGGGGAATGAAAGGGGCCCTGGGGGGGGGGAATTTTTAAGCAATAAAAAAAAAAGGTTTTTTAACCAAAACCCCAAAACCCCAGGCCCAATTTCTTCAAAAAATTGGTTAACAAACACTTTTTCAAATAAAATTCAATTTTTTGGGGGTTGGGGTTTGATAGCTTTTTTATAAAACAAATTAGTACGAAAATTTTGAAATTATTTTTTAACAGGGAAACCATTTTTAAATTCCAAAAAAAAAACCCCCCCCAAAAAACCCCTTTAAAAAAAAATTGGCTAATCCTAACAAAAAATTTTTCAAATTATTTCTAGTTCCCCCCTTCCCAAAACCTTTTTAACCAAAAATTTTAAAAACCCCAAAGCCCCCCATTAAAACCCCTTCCCCGAAAAGGACCCCCCCAAAAGGGAAAAAAACATCCCAAAATAATTCATTTACCCCAAAGGGATAAATCAAACCAAAGGTCAAAACCAAAATCCCCCCTCCTTTAAAACCAAGGGCCAGCCATCATTTAATTTTTTCCCAAAAAACCCCCTCTCCCCTTTTGGCAAGGCACAGAAAATTCCAAAAAAATAAAAAGGGGGCCAAAATCTTTAAAAAAAAGGGGGTCCAAACCTT
>CATNWA010005746.1:0-13478 GCA_951230385.1 Staurois parvus
CAAATAAAATATGAACCTTTTCTTCATTTCCCTTTTTAAAGATATGTCAAATCAGATAGAAAAGCAGATCAGGCTGTTGCTATATTCAAATCAGAGTGATACCTACCAGCAAAACACATAGTCCTGTTTATAGTAAAGTAATAGCCATAGAGGTAGAAAAACTATTATACAGTATCTTCTGTTTTGCATATCAAAGGAATACTTTAATATATTGGGGGAAAAATTAGTACAGCTCTGTAGATATTAATACAGCATACATGCATTATGTGAATGCAAGCAATGTAAGTTCCTGTTTTTTCATTTGGTATCAGAAAAACAAGAGAGATGAATTTGGGTCAGTCTGATTCTTCATATTTTAACCCCTCCATGGCAAAGGTAAAACAAAAAACAAATCCTAACACTTGAACACAATTTTTCAACTTTGACATGTGTTTAGTAAAACTGTACATATCATCACAACTATTTAGTGTATCCAGGTGGATTATACCGCGTTTTTTCAATACAATTGGTGTGTTTCGATTTGCGTGGTAAATGGGTACCTGGCCAAAATTAGTAAAAGAAAAACATATTTTTTAATTTAGCTGTATTATTCTTGCTATTTACACCTAACCTCTACGACCAAAGGAATCAACCCAAAATAATTTTTTTCCTGATCACTGATGATCACAGCAATATACTATATGTGTATGTTATTTGTTGTTTGTACCCAGAGAGTGTGGGTCCAGATACAATGGCGCGCCATTTTGCTTTTTTTTTTTTTTTTACCCTACCAATAACCCTGACCTTTGACCCAACTCTTACCTGAATTCGACCCTAGATCAAACCCTGATCTAGCTGTTTTCTTTTTTTATTTTTTAATTTTTTCTTTTTTTTTACACAATTACATCCTTTGTTTGCCTTAATTTTTCTAAATCTAGCAAGGTAAAAGAGAATACAATGTATCTTCTCTACATTGAAAAAGTAAAGATAATACAACACAAGGTTGGGCTGTTACAGTGACAGATCACGGTAACAGCAGCCGAATAAGAAGTCAATCACACACACCGATTTGGTTGATTGGGAATGCTGGGCATCCCTGTAAACCGATGGTTAGTAACGAGATCCCAGGACACTCAGTGGGAGCCTAGTCTCCTCTACTGAGAGCAGTGGTGTGCAGCGCAGGTGCCCACACCAAAACATATGTACCCACTTTAATGTTGCATCCCACGGACGAAAGGGCCCACTTTAGTGAGGCCACATGTTTATATACAATTCAGCTGGATAGGTGTTAATGTACAGTCATAGGCTGGGGGGGGGCAGATCCAGTCAAAATGAAAGCATACTGTAACATGTATCGTTTAACCTGGTTGAAGTCCTGTCAGTTCAAAAAATATACAGGCCTGTCAGTGGCAGGGCCTTGAGGCAGTGTGGCCCACAATACATTTACCGGCACCCTCAACAGAAAGGTTCCGATCACAATTTGCGATTTGGATCTTTCTGATCACATGACCGCCTGTGACAGCCAATCACGGTGGTCACGTGACGCTAACCCTTCCTGCCTCCTATCATCATAAACCTTTAAAGCAGTGGTTCTCACCTTCCTAATGGCCGCGACCCTTTAATACAGTTTCCTCATGTTGTGGTGACCCCCAACCTTTAAAATTATTTACCCAGTAATTATAATTCATGAGTGTCGTACTTTACCTCCAATATCTGCTGCTTTCAACACAGTAGCTGCTTTCAACACAGTAGCTGCTCTTTACAAAATCAGAAATATGTGTTTTCCAATTGGTCCTTAGGCGACCCCTGTGAAAAGGGGGGCGGGGGTCGCGACCACAGGTTGAGAACCACTGCTTTAAAGGGTCAGAGTAAGGGCGCCAAGCACCAAGGGGTTAAGGACATTTTCTGAACGTATATAAATGCATGTAATTATTTTAAATGGTATTATTTACACACCACTGTCTGCATTCAGGCCATGTTTACCTGTGCAAACTCAGATGTAAGTCCATACAATTGCTATATCTCTATTGATTAACTTGGGCTGCATGCATGCAGCTCCACGATGTTTTCTGGACACAAAACAACGTTTCATGTTGTGTATGGCCCTCTGCTCCTATTTGAATGAGCCCTTAAATGCAGCAGAAAGTGATCTGGGGAAGTACAACGCTCGTTTATATACTTTCCCAGATATGTAGATTGTCAGCATGCAGGGCCGTGCATCCGCACTCACATGGCTGTCAAATTGGGAGCAGTAACTGTGTCCCAATTGATATGCATGGAACTGACTGTGCACAGTGATGCACAGAACTCCAATACATCCTCATGTGGGCAAACATGCCTCACAGACATACACTATATTATCAACAAACAGAAAATGCTATACAATAAGTCCTCAAAAACTATGTGCAGTAAGGGGAAGTGACGTCAAACGCGCACACGGGGGAAATCCGGAAGTTGACCGGTGGCCATCTTGGATGAGGGAAACGATCATCTGATTTCCCCTGGGCACTTCCTGGATACACAGTAAACTACTTCTGAGTAATTTTAAGCGTTTTTTAAGCTGATAAATTGTGAAGCATCCTAATTAAAGTCAATTATAAGATTGATTCTGGCGGTATTATACTATTGTGTTTCCTATATATTCATATTTATATGATACATGCTTGATGTGGATATCTGGAGTCTCAAGGCTGTTGGATCCTGATGTTAATATGAAGGCAGATTATATTGGGTAAAGATCAATAGGAGGACTGTCTCCCACCTTCCTTTTGGAAAGATATAAAAAAGCGTCTAAGTTTCTGAATATTGGTAAGGGTGTGCATTCCTTACTGCACTTAGAAGTGTCACAGTGCTGGTCGGAATAGAGCACTGAAGAGTGATTCACATTCACAAGGGTTTTTATTGTTTTGGCTTTCTCAGTTTTTTTTTCACTTTGTTCACTTTTTTCACGGATTAATGTAATGTGTATTCACTTGTATGAAGTCACTATTTATTTAGTTATAAAAAAAGATAATTGCACTATGTCAGTGGTGGGCAACCCTTTTTTTTTCAACTGAGCCAAATCTCGCCAAAATCCACGATTGAAATTTATTTTGAGAGCCACATTTTTAAAACTGAAAATACATCTCCCATATAGTAATTCATCACCCCAATAGTAATTCATCCCCCCTATAGTAATTCATCCCCCATAGTAATTCATTCCCCATATAGTTAATTCATCCCCCATATAGTAGTTCATCCCCCATATAGTAATTCATCCCCCATATAGTAATTCATCCCCCCTATAGTAATTCATCCCCCATATAGTAATTCATCCCCCATATAGTAATTAATACCCCCATAGTAATTCATCCCCCATATAGTAAATTCATACCCCCATATATAGTAATTCATCCCCCCATAGTAATTCATCCCTCACATATAGTAATTCATCCCCCATATAGTAATTCATCCCCCATTAGTAATTCATCCCCCCATAGTAATTCATCCCCCATATAGTAATTCATCCCCCATATAGTAATTCATCCCCCATAGTAATTCTCATCCCCATAGTAATTCATTCCCCATATAGTAATTCATCCCCCCATATAGTAGTTCATCCCCCCATATAGTAATTCATCCCCCATATAGTAATTCATCCCCCATATAGTAGTTCATCCCCCATATAGTAATTCATCCCCCCTATAGTAATTCATCCCCCATAGTAATTCATTCCCCATATAGTAATTCATCCCCATAGTAATTCATATAGTATGTTCATCCCCCCATATAGTAATTCATCCCCCATATAGTAATTCATCCCCCATATAGTAATTCATCCCCCCTATAGTAATTCATCCCCCATATAGTGAATTCATCCCCCATATAGTAATTCATCCCCCCCTATAGTAATTCATCCCCATATAGTAATTCATTTTCCCCATATAGTAAATTCATCCCCCATATAGTAATTCATTCCCCATATTAATTCATTCCCCATATAGTAATTCATCCCCCATATAGTAAGTCCCCCCCTGTGTCAATTCACTTACCTTTGCTCCAGGCGTTCCTCTCGCCGTGTTCCCGCGCCGTTCTGGTCTTCAGGGCGGACTGTGAGAGGAGAGGAGTTCGTCACGCTTGCTGCCCCGCCTACATCCTGGCTGCCCCCGCCTACATCCTGACAGCTGCAGACTCCTGACTTTTGGGGGCGGCATTCCGCCCGAGAGGAGGGGAGGGGAGGGGGCGGCTGCCCGAGAGGAGGGAGGGGAGGGAGGGGAAGGGGCGGCCGCCCGAGAGGAGGAGAGGGAGCGGACGACTGCGCCCGGCACACAGAAGAGCCGCATTGAAGTTTGTAAAGAGCCGCATGTGGCTCGCGAGCCGCGGCTTTGCCGACCACTGCAACTATGTGAATATTTTTCTTTTTGAGGTACATTATCGGAGGAATTTTTTGAAAGGTTCTTCTTTGAACATGAGAAGAATTTGATTTAAAGATTGGACTTATAGGGTTTGGGACTGCACATAGTTTTTGATGGACTTTATTGTATAGCATTTTCTGTTTTCGTTTTTTGGTACATCTTTTGGGGTGAAGGTGTTGATGAGGGTGCTGTGGGGAATCGGATTTATTATTAAGAGAGTGGTTTTGATTTTATACACTATATTATACTTGTATGAACGAGGCCTTGAAGGCGGAATGCCAGTATTCAGAGACATGAATATACAGTAATCTGTGCACGTGTTTTTTTTCTTTTTTTTTTTTCAATCAAATTGGGGGAAAACCATCCGATCTTTGGGGATACTAAAAATTAATACAATCCAATTGCTGAATAGTGTTGTGATGGTATCCCACTTCCCATTGCTGGTTGTAACTAAACACCTGATGGTGTCCTTCTTGGGCAGGTAGATGAAGCCATACATCCTTCTTGTTTACTAGTGAATTAATAGATCCCAGAAAGCATCAGCCTAAAAGGCACAAAACTGATTTGGGAGCTGTTTCAATGTAATAGCTATGATAACCAATTACAGTGATCATCCATGTAAACAGTGCAGTACTGCCATATACTGGCAATTCCTTCCCTCCTCTTACCACAAAAGGAAAGAAGAAGGGAGGATTTAATGAATGGATACATTTATTAAATCCGCTTTGCTGCAGCCGAGGGAGGAAACTAGAATCAGAAATAGTGCTCACGGTGGGGTGTTAAAAGGCCCACTGACTACCAATTGTCGTAGGACTGCTTAGGGAGCAACCAAATTATGATGGGGAGAGAGAGTGGGGGGTTTTAAATGCCACTGACCACCAAAGATAATAGGATTGTCTTGGGGGTGGGGGGGCGTTTTAAATGCAAACTGGACCACCAATGATAATAGGATTGTCTTGGGGGGGGGTTAGAATTTTTGGGGGGGGGGGGGGGGCAACTGTGACCACCATGTTGTGGGATTGAGGTTTGGGCAGCTGTTTTAAAGTGCTAATGGCCCTCGATTTTTGTTAGTTTCTGGGGGGCTTCAGGTTTGAGGAAGGGAACTCATGTTGAGGGAGGGTGTTTACAGTGTTTGGGTTTATCAATGACATCTACCAACATGTACACGTTGCAGTTTCAGTGCAATGCAAATTCAACGTTTAAAAATGTTCATTTTTCAGTCCTTTCAACTGACTCTTCCACTAAGAAAGACTTACAATTGGCTTCAGTTCACAAGTTTTTATAACATAAAAATGAATGAAAAATGAAAGTCCTTTATTCAAACATTTTAAAAAAATGTCCCCCTCAGCAGCAGATCCAACGTTCAATTATGATGAAACGCCAGCTTGACGACCCGAACAAAAAAAAACCCACAAAAAAGGCCGGCACCCGCATGAAGCTTGCCTCCCACCGGAATGACAGGTACCGCCGTGCCTTCCTGCATTCTTCTACATACATTTTGGCTGGAGCGGGAGGGTGTTTGAAAAAAAAAAACCACTTTTCAAAAAGCTGGCCAATGTATTTTTATAGTTTTACTTTGTACTTTTTTCCACATGGGGGGTGGCGTATCTGGTGGCCTCCTTGTTAAAGGAGGGCTTCCAGATTTTTTTTTTTTTTTTTTTTTTTTTTTTTACGATTAAGTCCCACGCCCACAGACCCCCACTACTATCGTCCAGGGTTGTGGGCAAGAGGCCCTTGTCCCCATCAGCATGGGGACAAGGAGCTTTTGGGGGGGAGCCCTGCTCCCCCTTAAGCATCCCCATGATGAGGGCATATGGCCTGGTAGGGTTGACGAGTGCGTGCATGCTTAGCTAAGGGTCTGTATGAATTTGGGGGGGGACCCCCACGGCGCTATTTTTAAAATAATGTTGCGTAGGGTTTCCTCAAAATCCATTACCAGACCCAAATAATTATCGGCATTATAAAAATGTTTAAAAAAAAGCACTGCACTAAACCCAGAATGTTTTTTTTAACAATTTGTTTTGCTGGTAATTCTTTTCTTTACATCCTGCTGTCAGCGGGCAACCTCACTGGACAGCAGATGATCATGTACCTGTTTGTTGAGGACAGGGAGGCCGCTCAATCTTTAACCAATTCAATACCGGGCAATTTTACCCTTCCTGCCCAGGCCAGTTTTCAGGTTTCAGCGCTCTCTCAAACTTTGAATGACAATTGCCGCGGTCATACAACATTGTACCAAAACTAAAATTTTATCATTTTCTTCACACAACTAGAGCTTTCTTTTGGTGGTATTTAATCACCGCTCGGGGTTTTATTTTTTGCTAAAATTAACAAAAAATGATACCAAAAATTTTTTGAAAAAAAACACTTTTTTTTGTTTCTGTTATAAAAGTTTGCAAATAATAAATAATTGTTCTTCATAAATTTAGGCCGAGATGTATTCTGCTACATGTCTTTGGTGAATTGAAATTAACCCGGATAAATTAGGATGTATTTTTTGTTTTGTTAGTAAAAGTTATAGAGTTCACAAACTATGGTATAGCTCTGAATATTAATCAATTCCTGAAGTACTGACAAGCCAATCTAATTTCTTGAGGTCCAAGAATGTCAGAAATAGTACAGATATCCCCCAAATGTCAGGACGGTACAGATATCCCCAAATGTCAGGACGGTACAGATATCTCCCAAATGTCAGGACGGTACAGATATCTCCAAATGTCAGGACGGTACAGATATCTCCCAAATGTCAGAACAGTACAGATATCCCCAAATGTCAGGACAGTACAGATATCCCCCAAATGTCAGAATAGTACAGATATCCCCCAAATGTCAGAACGGTACAGATATCCCCAAATGTCAGGACAGTACAGATATCCCCAAATGTCAGGACAGTACAGATATCCCCCAAATGTCAGGGACAGTACAGATATCCCCCAAATGTCAGGACAGTACAGATATCCCCCCAAATGTCAGGACGGTACAGATAACCCCCAAATGTCAGAATAGTACAGATATCCCCCAAATGACCCCTTTTTGCAAAGTAGACAGTCCGACGTACTTCATAAGAGGAATGGCGAGTTTTTTGAAGTTGTATTTTTTTTGTCATAATTTTTCAGAAAATTAAAAAATTAAAAAAATTAGTTTCACTATTTTTTTTCACATATTGTCACCAGTGCAGTACAGCGTCATCATATAACTGGCATGGCGGTGATCAGGGACACTGACTTGTGACAGTATGAAAAAAAATATATATATATATCTTTTTATTATTTTTTATTAATTTTTTTTCTTTTTTTTAAGATTTATTTTTCATATTTCACTATGTCCAAAGTAGTACAATGTTTTCCATAGTAACATTGTACTACTTTGGGGAAGTGATTAGTATATATATATATATATATATATATATATATATTTTTAAATTTGCTTATAGCAAAGAATTACTTTGCTATAAGCAAGCATTTACCTGAATGACATCGATTCATTCAGGTTTTTTTTTTTTTGGGCTTAGCTGTGATTTGGCCACAGCTAATCACATGACATGTGCATGTGACCTGCTGTGACCATTCACAGCTAGACACTAGTATACAATGGATGGCATGAATGAAGCCATCCATTGTATACAACTCTCATTGTGACCTGCTGTGATTGGTCACAGCAGGTCACATGGTACAGGCAACGGGGACCGATACTCAGATCTGTCATCGGCCGTGTCCGAGGCACACGGCCGGTGACAGATCGCGCCGCTGCGCGGCTCTGCAGGAGCGCGATCTGCGCATGTGCGGGAGGACGCCATATGGCATCCACCCGGAATGCTGATGACATTTGCCGGCCGCCATTCGGCCATAGGGTGGGCGGCAAATGGTTAATAACCATGATATTTACTGGGTTGTTAAGGATGACTGCAGCCCCTGACTAACAACCAGCTAAAATGAAACAGATTCCTTAACTATCATGTTTGGACCACTACTTATTTACCACATGCATTTATTTTTCTTTAGTGCATTGACTTTAGTGGTGTTTTATGTGGCATGTACCAAGTGTATTTCCATTTCGTGGTAAATACCGCATAAAGGGGTAGTGAATGGACATTTTCAGTATCACATGCGACATTTGGGAAAAAAGTGACAGATAGCCTAAATACCGCATGCAATCTGCTGTGAATGGAGCCCAGAGTTTTTTAGATAGGATAAAAATTCAAAAAGCACACTATTTTTCTGGGTCCTACTACAGATACAAACAACAAATAACATGAACAAATGTAGTATCGCTGTGATAATCTTGACCAGAATTTCTTTTGCTTTGTTCTTTGGTGTAAAGTTATGGTAAGCAAGAGATATACAGTTACATTGTTATTTTATTTGTTTTACTATATTGTGCCAGTTTTCCTTTGATAAATAATAATAAAAAAAATAAAAAATCAAGAGATATCTATTACCATTTACTACCAAATGAAAGCTTATTTTTTCCAGAACAAACAATGTATAATTCACCTGGATACAATGTACATATGTACAGTTTTACTAACAAGCGCCATAGTTGCAAAACTGTGTTCAGGCATTACGATTTGTTTTACCATTTGTCACGAAGTGTTGTATAAAAGGACACATATCTAAATTTGGATAATGATCAGATGTAATTTACACACAGTGGAAATGTTGCTTGGGTATATCTGTATATATAGTTGCAAGAAAAAGTATGTGAACCCCTTGGGATTACGTGGAGTTTTGCATGAATTGGGCATAAAATGTGCTCTGAACATCATCTAAGTCACAACAATAGAAGAACACAGTCTGCTGAACATAATACTACACAAACATTAGATGTTGCCATGGTTTAATTGCACAGAACATGTAAACATTCACAGTGCAGGGAGGAAAAAGTATGTGAGGCCCTAGCTTAATGACTTCTCCCAGAGCTAATTGGAGCCAGGAGTGAGCCAACCTTGACTCCAATCAGTGTGATGATATTGGATGTGTTGCTGATAGCTGTCCTGCCCTTAAAAAACACACACCTGTTTTGGGTTTACTGGGTTTCAAGAAGCACTGTCTGATGTGAACCATGCCTCGCAGAGAAAAGAGCTCTCAGAAGACCTACGATCAAGAATTGTTGACTTGCATGAAGCTGGAAAGGGTTACAAAAAAGTATCTCCAAAAGCCTTGATGTTCCTGTGTCCACGGTAAGAACAGACTGTCTACAAATGGAGAAAGTTTAGTACTGTTGCTACTCTCCCTAGGCGGGGTCGTCCTGTAAAAATGACTGCAAGAGCACAGCGCAGAATGCTGCATGAGGTAAAGAAGAAGCACCTGGATGTTCCACAGCACTGAATTCCAGAGTTTATCAAGACATTTTGCAGGAAAACGTACGACCATCTGTCCGCCAACTGGAGCTCCGCAGAGGTGATGGGTGATGGAACAGGACAATGACCCAAAGCATACAAGTCATTCAACAAAACAATGGCTGCAACAGCACAGAATACACCTTCTGGAGTGGCCCAGTCAGAGTCCTGACCTCAACCCCATTGAAATGCTGTGGCATGACCTTAAGAGAGCGATTCACACCAGACATCCCAAGAATATTGCTACACTGAAACAGTTTTGTGAAGAGGAGTGGTCCAAAATGACTCCAGATCGTTGCGCAGGTCTGATCTGCAACTACAGGAAACGTTTGGTTGAGGTTATTGCTGCCAAAGGAGGGTCAACCAGTTATTAAGTCCAAAGGTTCACATACTTTTTCCTCCCTGCACTGTGAATGTTTACATGTTCTGTGCAATTAAACCATGGGCAACATCTAATGTTTGTGTAGTATTATGTTCAGCAGACTGTGTTCTTCTATTGTTGTGACTTAGATGACGTTCAGAGCACATTTTATGCCCAATTCATGCAAAAACTCCACGGAATCCCAAGGGGTTTCACATACTTTTTCTTGCAAATATATGTGAGATAGGGTTCTTAGAGCATAAGCACCTTTGAGGGCAGGTCTGATGTAATTGTTCAATATGTAAAGCGCAGTGTAAAATGTTACCACTATATAAATACCTGTAATGAATAAACAGTACATTTCAGCACCATGATCTGGGGTGTTTACAGGAGATATACCCCCCCCCCACACAAACACACATACTTCCTATTTTTACCAAGACAGGAATGAGCGGGCAAGTTTTTAAGAAGGACACAGCCAGCATTTCAAGCAGATGTAAACTTTAAATGAATGGCATTTAGGGGGATATTTCTAGCAGAGAGCAGATGACACTATCCATCCCTATATTACTCTACACCGCAGCCTGCATTTTACGGCCTATTCATAAAACATGGGCCATGGTCTGCAGCCTATAATGTCCAACAGATTTCTCTCTGCCTAATATTGGCAGAGAGAACTCTAGGATTGGAGGAGAAGCCGACAGGTCACAAGAACCAACTTGTATTTCTTCTTTTTTTTTCATACATTTGGAATCTCCCAAAGGAAGCATGCTGCACATTTGTAAAGCACACCACAGATGTGCTTTAAAAAATGTGCAAGTGAGGTTTTTTTTGTTTTTTTTTTAAAGTGGTACAGGCGCAATAAGACCATACTGCTGCCCTGGGGCCCTTAGTCTGTTGAGGGTACTGTATCAGAAAACTATCACTATTTTTTTTCATCTTTTGTTGAATTTCAGTGTTTCTGATATCCTGTATCCTCTTTGAAGCTACTAACCGTGTTCTGGTTACTGCATGGCATTTGTCAGGGGGGTCCCTGAGTAATATGTCTTTTATTGCAGGTAATCAAGCACAGACTGATTAGCTGCTTCCCCAACTACAGCACCCAATGAATGACAACTGTAGATCCAGAAACACTCAAGGCTATGTGCTTCCAGCATCATATGCAGTAGAGGACACTAGGGAATGGATGCTCACTGAGTTCCTTCTGCTTACCATCCTGAACATATTAGTTTGAAGCAGCAAGAGAGCCCAGGGACCATAAAGGAGAGGGGGCAGGTGTGTGGGTGGGGGGTAGGGGTTGTGAGCACACCACAACTAATGTGATTGGTAGCCTAAACAGCCATCCAGATTATTTTTACATTAAGGTTGGCTGAAGAAAAGAGAAACAAGCTGTCAGGGACCATCGCGACGCATGGGTCTGCACATGCATAGGTGTCTGTCAAGACATGCAGGCAGCAGGGCACTAGGACCAAGGCGCACCCGTTTGCCTATGACGGTGCTGGGCAGGCACTAGGACCTAGGCTGCGCCTGTCAGGTGCAGGGGTGGGCTACTTAAGCCAGCCCTGCACAGACACAAGTTGCCATATGGTCTGATCTTATTCCTGTGTTCCTGTATTCTGTTGCTAAAGTCTTGCCTGGACTCGACCTCTGCTGACTTCTCCTGCTCTGACTCCTGGCTAAGTTTGACCTCTCTTTGGATATCCCTACCTGATCTGAATTATACTGGTACCGACCCCGGCGAGTGACCTGACTATTCTTCTGCCTGCTGCCTTGTACTACGCTGACCTCTCTGTTACCTCTCTGTTACCGACCTGGCCCCCGTCTGACCACACTCATCCGTCCGTCCATCCATCCGGCACACGGATCCAGCCATCCCTGCTTCCGCCTTCTGCCTCTTCTTGTCAGGCTCTCCACCTGCACAGGCCCCCCGGCAGATTCCTCTACCACAGACGGGTGTACTCAGGGGCTGCGACTGGTTCCAGTCTGCTCCTAGTCCATCCCCCACCATCAGGGGCCCTGGTGAACAAGCAGGCTGGGCTTAGACTTCACGCTCTGGGGAATCCTGTCCTGTGTGGCTGCTAGAGGTACCGCCAGGCGGTTGCTAACACAAACTCTTGGTTGCCATTGCAGCCGTGAGCTTGTGTCCCATCTCTTCAGGATTCCAAAGAAGCTCAAGTTGTTAAACAAAAATAGCAGGAAGGCTTTTTATTGCAGAAGAAGATACAAACTCTGTTCTCTTTTGTAATAAAGCTTTTTTTACCTTCCTGCTCACAAACTTGTAGATAGAATGTACAAATGATCTGTACATATGTAGTGCCGTTGTGACTTGGCATTGTCTTTGTGCCGGGATGGAAAATAACTCCCTTGTGCATTTTATGGACGTTATGTCATCCCAGGCTGATCCATCAAGATGGTTCAAAGATTGCCAAACCTAGGAGAAGACTAGGTAGAGGTCTGCGCCAGCAAGGGAACTTGCAGATTTTTTCATTGTCAGAGTGGAGGAGATATTACAGCAGACTTCAGTCAGCTTATAATACTAGAAAACCAGAAATATGGAAAATCTAACAAAAGATGGATATGAAGGTCTTCAGTCACCTAGGTCGAAGAATATTTAGGGGTTAGAGTGGTAATATCTTTGTGTTAGAGCCGCTATGTGTTGGAAAAAGGTTCTACTCTTCATCATCTGGACCTTCATTTGCCCATGACTGGAGTTGTTTTTAGCCTTACCTCAGCCAATATTATAAAAAATATGAACTCTAGCCAATTGGGGAAAGAAAAGTTTATGGCCATTTTATCGAGACAGATTTTTTTTAAAGTAAAGTCGATTTCTACTCAGTTTTCAAAGCTGTTGTCTAGAGCAGTGCTTCTCAGTCGCTGGGTCCCAGCCTAAATCCTGCTGGCTGGACCTTGTCATTACAGCTGTCACAGTGTTTCCTTTTTCTGAGCTGGCTGCTATTGGAAATCAGGAGCGCTTACCCTCCCTGAACGGATTTGCAGTTCCGCAGTAGCCGAAAATGTAAAAGGGCTCCGATGAGTGGCTGGGTGTTGGCCCCAACAGGTGCAAGTCTCTACCCCACTTCTTCTAGGATAGAAAATCAACCCACCTGTGTTTTAGCCCTCCACTCCTCTGCCATATTGTGCCCCCTCTCCTTGCCAAAGGCTTTCCTCCCACAATATCCCCTGGCCATTACCCTTTAAGTAAAAAGTCCCACAAAAAGATATAGTTCCCACACTTTACTGATGGCTTGTTCTTTAGAAGATGGCATTGACACATTCACATATGAAGCTTACAAACTCAGGTGTGGTAGTTTGGCATTACTTTGGCCAATCGCACTACATATTTGGTGGAAGTACTGTAGCAGTTTATTTATGTGTTAAAGCAGCATATTACTCAACTCTCTTAAGA
>CATNWA010005747.1:0-11644 GCA_951230385.1 Staurois parvus
CCCCTGTTTGTCAAGTGTCAATTTCAAAAAAAAATTAAGTTTTTTTTGGGCCAAAAACCCCAAATTACCCTTTTTGGGTAAAACAAAAATATGGGTTCAGTTGGTAAATTGTTACCCAACATGTCAAGCTTTAAAAATTGCATGTGCCTGTGAGGTACACAAACTGCGGTAAAAAAAATTTTCAGAAGTGCCCTTTTCAAGCCCTACAGGCATCAGTTTAGAATTAACCAGATTTTAAAGAGGATTAACCCCCGGGCCCCCCCACAAAAAAAAAAAAAAGCAGTAGCTACAAATCTGTAGCTCAGACTTTAATATTGGGGACTTACCTGCCCAGGGATCCAGCGATGTCCTCACCCCAAGTCGATTCGTAATTGGCTGTTGTTTTGTGGGCGTCCTCGGCAAGGGGAAATTTGGGGGGTGAAGCCTTGGGTTTATGCGTGATGTTTTCTGCGTTTTGTGAAGGGTCGCGGCCCTCTGGCCCTGTGTAGTGTCCCGGGGGGGGGGCCCAAATTCTCGCTCGTTCGCTGCGGGACGAGCTGGAAGGGGGGGAACGGGTACCTGTCAAAACCAGGTACCTCTCCCCCAAAAAGGTCTACTTTGTGGCGGGAGAGAGGTAGGAGACGATAAGCGGAGTTTCCCACTTTTGGGGGGAATCCGTTTTTTAACAAAAATTTGGTTGTGTAACATGTTTTAACAATTGATTTTTCCAAACATTGGTGTTATTGTAGAGATCTGCTGGATGATTTTTTTTTTTTTTTTTTTTTAAATTCCCCACTACTCCCCGGCTTGTAAAACTTAGCTGGTGGCCATTTTTTTGTAAGCCGGGGGTTTTTTTGGTTTTTCTATATGTACCCTTTTTAAAAATCCTTGCATTTTAGTGTTTTTGATTTTATTATTTATTTATTCATTTATTTGGGAAAAAGGGACATAAACACCAACTACTAAGAAAATATCAATTCATTTCCCTTTTTTTTTTGCTAAAACCAAAAATTCTGTAACTAGACAAACTACAATTTTGGGGGGAAAATTTTGTAAAATGTTCTTGCCCCCAACCTTTCCAAATGATTGATGAAAATTTGCAGTGAATTGCAAGCCTGATAGTGAAAATGATTCACTTGTATTTTTTTTAAGCTCACTTCCAGCCTGGTGAGTCATCTGCCCCTTGAGTGACCTTTGGTTGCTGCACGGGGGGAGGGGCGGAGTAGGCTCACTGTGTGAACAGCTGGGGTTTCTATGAAACTCACTTGAGAGGAAAGTAAACATGTGTGTTCTAAACAGGCTTTTTAAAATTGCCAAGTTCAAATTTTCCCTGCTTTTAAAAATTTGTATTTAAAAAATATTAAAAAAAAGGGAAAAATAGTGTCTTTTTCCGGGGGTATCAATTATTTATTTTTTTTTTAAATTTTTTTTATTTTTATTTTATTTTTAATTTTATTTTTAAATTTTAAATTTTTAAATTTTTAAATTTTTAAATTTTTTTTTTTATTTTAATTTTTTAATTTTTTTTTTTTTTTAAAATTTTTTTTTTTTTTTATTTTTTTTTTTAATTTTTTGTTAAATTTTAAATTTTATTTTAAATTTTTTTTTTAATTTTATTTTTATTTTAATTTTTTTGTTAATTTTTTTTTTGATTTTAATTTTTTTTTTTTTTTTAATTTTATTTTGATTTTAATTTTTATTTTATTTTTAAAATTTTTTTTTAATTTTTTTTTTTTTTTTTTTTTTTATTTTAAAATTTAAAATTTTTTTTTTATTTTTTTTTTTTTATCCCCGACTGAATAAGAATTTCCATCTCATTTAACAGAAGGAACTGTTTATTCCCCCCTGCAAAATTTTTTATTTTTTTTTAATTTTTTTTTAATTTTTTTTTATTTTTTTAATTTTTTTTTGTTTTAAATTTTTAAATTTTTTAATTTTTTTTTTATTTTAATTTTATTTTTTTTTTTATTTTTTTCCAAAACTGAAAAATAAAACCATCCATTTTTTACAGAAAGGGAATGTATTTTTTTTTTATATTATATAACAAACACATCTTTATTAAAATAATATTTAAATAATCGCCAAAAGTTTTTTAAAATTACTTGTCTTTGAAATGTAAAAAAATGTGGAGGAGTTTGCCCTGGGAAAAAAATGGCTATAAAAAGAAAAAAAAATTAGATTTCAAATATGGGGAGAGAAGAGCGGGTTTAAAAAAAAACTGCTTCAAATTGCTCACCCTTTACGGGTCTTCACCCAAATTTCCCGTGGAAAAAATTTTTTGGTGTTTCGGGGCCCCCACACAACTGGAGTTTGGGGAGGTTAGCTTTTGTCTCTCTGCTTCCTGCTCACACAGCTGGGGGTTTCCCATGGCAACTCCCTCCACACCAAAAGGGGAAAAGTTTATGGTTTTTAAACAAAATGCTTCCCAAATTTTTGGGAAACACTGGCGATTGGCCCTCTTCAAACGGTTTTTTTAGTTTTTAAAAAATATAAATGCTAAAGGGGAAAAGGGTTATATTGTGGGCAATTCACAAGAAAAAACCTAAATTTTGGGTATAAAATATGTTTGCAATATTTTAAAAAAAGAAGGCCCCAGTCGCAGGGTTTTTAAAAAGTCCCCCTTTAAAAATTTCCCTTTTGTCTAAAGTGGATTTCCCTGAAAGTCAATGGGAGGAGGAGGTGCAAACAAATGGTCATATTCTGGGAAAACTATCAGGGAGTATGTCCTAGCCGTGAACTTTTTGTGACAGCAGGGTTAGCCCGAAAGTTTTTAATAACATATGTGTAGGTGGGCTTGAAAAAATTTTACATAGTTTTTTTGGGAGTTTAAAAAATCATGTTCCCGATTTTTCCTTTCCCCAAATTTCAGCTTTCTCACTTAATGTGACTCAGCTGCCCCCTGAGTGCCCTTTTGGGTTTCAACCCGTTACCTCATTTAGTCAAGGTGTGTGAGGAGCTGTGCTCTAAAAAGGCCCCATTTAAAAATTGCCAAATTTTTCCCGGCGATTGCCATCTTTAAACGCTTGTATTTTTTAAAAAAAAAAAAAAGTACCCTGAAAAGGTTTTAATTGTGACAATCCAAAAAAAAGACCCCAGTTTATGTATAGTATGTCTCTGAAAGATAACAAAAGAAGGCACAGTCGCAGTTTAAAAAAAGTCCCCTTTAAAAAGTCTTTGGGGTCTTTGAAATGGAGTTTCAAAGAAATTCCCAAAGGGGGGGGGTTTATGTGCAAACAAATGGTTCCCTTTTTCTGAAAAATAACAAAGGGTAAAGTCCTAGCCCGTGAAAAAATTTTTGTGACAACAGGGTTAGCTGAACGTTTTGATATTAAAAATGTGTAGGGGGCTTGGGGGGAAAAAAAGAAAGAGTGATGGGAGTTTTCAAATCAAAGTTTGGGTTTTTCTGATTTTTCCTTTGCAAAACTCTAGCTGTGCTGTGCTTTCTCAAAGCATTCCTATGGGAAAATTTTTTGCCGCAAAAAAACCGGGGATTAAATTTTTTTGAACGATTCGGCGAAAACGTTCTACAAAGTAATTTTTAATCCGATCGGATCAATGCGCACTTTTGATAATTACTTGTCTTTGTAGTGTAAAAACTGGGGGAGGAGTTAGCGTGGGAAAAAATGGCTATAAAAAAGAAAAAGAAATTTGATTTTAAAAAAGGGAGAGAAGAGGGGGTTTAAAACAAATGCTTCAAATTTCCCCACTTCACGGGGTCTTTTACAATTTCTGGGAAATTTTTGGGTGTTTGGCCTTTCCCCAAACTGGAGTGGGCAGGGTTTGCTTTTTTTCTCTCTGCTTTCCCGCTCACACAGCTGGGTTCCTATGGGGAACTCCCTCCACACCAAGGGGAGAGTCATGGGTTTTAAAAAAACTGCTCCCCAAAATTGCTGAAAATCACTGGCGATTTTCCATCTTCAAAAGGTTTTTTGTTTTAAAAGTAAAATGCTACCGTGAAAAAGGGTTATATTTTTGGGCAATCACAAGAAACGACCTAAATTTTGGGTAAAATAGTATGTCTCTGCCAAAATTAAAAAAGAAGGGGACGTCCCCCAGTTTTTAAAAAAGGGCCCTTAAAATTTTTTGGGGGCTAAAATGGGGTTTCAATGAAAGTAAAGGGGGGAGTGAGGTGCAAACAAAAAGGTCATATTCTGAAAAAATATCAGGAGTATTCCTAGCCGGAACATTTTTAGTGACACAGGGGTTTGCTAACGTTTTTTATATAACAAATTGTAGGGGGCTTGAAATGAAAATAGTTTTGGCAGTTTTCAAACATTTTTTTGATTTTTTTCCTTCCACATTTGCAGGGTTTCTCAAATCTAATGGACTCAGCTGCCCCCCAGGAACCCTTTTGGGTTGGGACCTGTTTTCCTATTTTGTCAAGGGGTGTGAGGGGCTGTGCTCTAAACAGGGTATTTTTAAACTTGCCAAAATTTAATGGCGATTGCCATCCCTTTAAAGTTGTAGTTTTAAAAGTATAAATGCTAAAAGTGAAAAAGGGTTTTTTTTGGACAATCACAAAAAAAGACCTACAGTTTGGTGTATTGTATTTTCTCTGAAAGATAACAAAAAAGAAGGCAAAGTGCAATTTTTAAAAAAATCCCTTTTAAAATTTTTTGGTTTTCTAATTGGGGTTTTAATGAAAGTCAATGGGAGGGGTGATGTGCAAAAAAAATGGTCAAAATTTGAAAAAATAAACAGGGGTATGTCCCAGCCCTGAACATTTTTGTGACCAGCAGGGTTAGTGAACGTTTTGATATAAGATATGTGTAGGGGGGGCTTGAAAATGGGGCAAGAGTGATGGGGAGTTTTTCAAATCATGTTTGATTTTTTTCCCTTTTCAAAACTTTGCGTCTCTGCTGCCACTCTAGATGCCACCATTCATTTCCCATGGGAAAAAAAACGCCGCAAAAACCAGGGGATAATTTTTTTAACGATTCGGCGAAAACGTTCCACAAAAATAATAGGGAAACCGACCGGGAACCCAAACCGCAAAGTTTTGAAAATATTTTCTTGTCTTTGTAGTGTAAAAACTGGGGGGGGAGTTAGCGTGGCAAAATTTGCAAAAATAATAAGAATAAGGGAAAAGAACTAGACAAACTACAATTTCTGGGGAAAAATTTGGGGGAAAAATGTTCTTTTTCCCCCAAAACCCTTTTCCAAATATTGAAGAAATGAAAACAGTGGGGGAAAAATTGAAAACCCGAAAAGTGAGAATGCATTTTCCCGCTTTTTATTTTTTTAAGCTCACAGTCCCGGGCCCGGTGGCATCTGCCCCCTTGGTGACCTTTGGGTTTCTGCAATGGAGAGGGCGGAGTAGGGTCACTGTGCTGAGCAAACTGGGTTTTATGACACTCACTCTGAGGGAATGTCAGCATGTTGTTTTTAAAAAGGCCCTTTTTTAAATTTTCCAAGGGTTTAATTTCGGGGCTAAAAAATTTGTATTAATTAAATATTAAAGAAAAGAAACATGTGTCCCCCATCCGGGATTTTCAATTTTTTAAATTTTAAATTTTTAATTTTTTTTATTTTATTTTTTTTTTTAATTTTATTTTTTTTTTTTTTAATTTTTAATTTTTAAAATTTTTAAATTTTTTTTTTATTT
Source organism: Staurois parvus (assembly GCA_951230385.1). NCBI lineage: Eukaryota > Metazoa > Chordata > Amphibia > Anura > Ranidae > Staurois > Staurois parvus. Next base: position 5,585 of record CATNWA010005747.1, read on the forward strand.
TTAAATTTTTAAAATTTTTTTTTATTTTTTTTTTTATATTTTTTTTTTAATTTTAAAATTTTTTGTTAATTTTAATTTTTTTTTTAATTTTTATTTTTAAATTTTTTTTTTATTTTAATTTTTTTGTTAATTTTATTTTTATTTTAAAATTTTTTTTTTAAAATTTAAATTTTATTTTGATTTTAATTTTTTTTTTTTTTTTTTTAATTTTATTTTAAAATTTTTAATTTTTTTTTTTTTTTTTTTTTAATTAAATTTTTTTTTTATTTTTATTTTTTTTCCAGGGCTGAATAAGAATAACCCCTCTCATTTTTTTCAGAAGGAACTGTCCAAATTTCCCCCGGGAAATATTTTTTAATTTTTTTTTAATTTTTTTTAATTTTTTTTTTATTTTTAAATTTTTTTTGTTTTTAAATTTTAAAATTTTTTTTAATTTTTTTAATTTTTTTTTTTAATTTTTTTTTTATTTTTTTTTTTATCCAGATGAATTAAAAAACCCATCTCATTTATACAGAAGGAACTGTCATTCCCCCTGCAAAATATTTTTTTAATTTTTTTTTATATTTTTCAAATTTATAGTTTTTGTTTTTTCACATTGGGTAAATTAATTTTTTTTTATATATTTTACACAAATTAAAATATTTAAGTATAATTAAATTTATGAATTATTTTATTAGGGTGGGTTTCACTTAGAATTCATTATATCCCTAAGGTAGAATATATTTTGGGGGCGGGTAAACTACGGTATTGTGAACAAAATTTTTGTGAAGCAAAGGGGTTTGCCCGAACGTTTTGATTTAAAATATTGTAGGTTTGGGGTTGAAAATGAAAGAGTGATGGCAAATTTACCCAAAAAATTTTTGAAATTTTTTGATTTTTCCCTTTTCACACTCTAGCGTGTGTGCTGCCTCAATGAAATTTTATGGGAAAATTTTTGCCGCAAAAACCCGATATTTCTTTAACGATTCGGGGAAACGGTTTTACAAGAATAGCAATTTCCCTCGGGGTCAATGCGCAAAAATTTTATTTAATTACTTGTCTTTGTAGTGTAAAAATTTTGGGAGGAGTTAGCGGGGCCCAAAAATGGCTATAATAAAAAAAAGAATTAGATTTCAAAAAAAAGGCAAAAGAAAAACGGTTAAAAAAAAAAACGGTTAAAAATTTCTCACTTCACTGGGGTTTCACAATTTTTTTGGAAAATTTTTGGTGTTCTGGCCTCCACACAAAATGGAGTGGGCAGGTTTGTTTTTTCTCCTTTTGCTTCCTGTCACACAGCTGGGGGTTTCCTTTTGGCAACTTCCCCCCACACCCCAAAGGGGGGAGTCAGGGTTTAAACAAGAAATTTCTCCAAGTTTTTTTTTTTCCCTTTAAAATATACTGGCGATTGCCAACTTCAAACGGTTTTTTAGTTTTAAAATAAAAAATGTCCGTGAAAAGGCTTATATTGTGACAATCACAAGGAAAAAGACCTAAATTTTGATTTATGTATGTCTCTGGGAATATTAAAAAAAAAAAGGGGGACAAATCGCAGTTTAAAAACGTCCCCAAAAAAATTTTTGTGTTAAAGGGGGAGTTTCAAAGAAAGTCAATGGGAGGAGTGAGGTGCAAACAAATGGGATATTCGGGGAAAAAAATCGGGTATGTTTTCCCCAGCCGTGAACATTTTTGTGACAGCAGGGTTAGCGGAACGTTTTGATATAACATATGTGTAGGTGGGCAAAATTTAAAAAAGACAATTTGTTTTTGGGAGTTTCAAATCATGTTCTGATTTTTTCCCTTTCCCAATTTTCAGCCTTTTTCACCTTTAAAGTGACTCAGCTGCCCCCTAGTGACCTTTTTGGGTTTCACCTGTTTTCCTAGTCCAGGCACAGGTGTGTTAGGAGCTGTTGGGTCCCAAACAGGGGAAAAAAAATTGCCAAATTCACTGGCATTTTCCCCTCTTCCCAAACCCCCTTGTATTTTAAAAGTATAAATGCTACCGTGAAAAGGTTTTTATTGTGACAATCAAAAAGAAAAAAAACCCACAGTTTTTATGTATAGTATGTCTCTGAAAGAAAACAAATGAAGGACAGGGCGCAGTTTAAAAACGTCCCTTTTAAAAAGTCTGGGTCTAGAAGGTGGAGTTTCAAAGAAAGTCAATGGGGGGGTGATGTGCAAACCCAAAGGTCTATTCTGAAAAACTATCAGGAGGGATGTCCCTTTGCCGTGAAAATTTTTTGTGACAACAGGGTTAGCTGAAAGTTTTTATATAAGATTGTGGGAGGTTGGGGTTGAAAATGAAAGAGTTTATTTGGCCCGTTTTTTTTCAAAAACATTTTCTGATTTTTTTTGATTTTTCCTTTGCACACTTAAACTTTGCTGTGCCCGCTCCCAAAGATTCCTATGGGAAAAAAATTTTGCCCCAAAAAACCGCGATATTTCCCGAACGATTTGGCAAACGTTTTACAAAATAATAGCAATCCGATCGGGATCAATGCGCACGTTTTTTATATATTTTTTGTCTTTTTAGTGTTTAAAAAAATGTGGGAGGAGTTTGCGTGGCAAATAAGGCTATAATAAGAAAAAGAATTAGATTTCAAATATGGCAGAGAAGAGCGGTTTAAAAAAACCCAAAATGCTTCCCAAAAAACCAAAATTCACTGGCGCTTCACAATTTCTGTGGAAATTGTGTGGTGTTTTGGCCTTCCACACCAAAAATGGAGTGGGCAGGTTTGCTTTTTTCTTTTCGCTTTCCCGCTCAAAACGCTGGGTTCCTATGGGAACTCCCTCCACAAACCAAGGGGAGAGTCATGGTTATAAAAAAGCTCCAAGTTGCTGACATCACTGGCGATTGCCATCTTCAAACGGTTTTTTTTTTTAAAAGTATAAAAGCTACCGGGGAAAAAGGGTTATATTGTGACAATCACAAGAAACAGCCTAAATTTTGATATATTTATTCTCTGCAATATTTAAAAAAGAAGGCACCCTCGCAGGGTTTTAAAAAAGTCCCTTAAAAATTTTTTGTGTCTAAAGGGAGTTTTAATGAAAGTCAAAGGGGGGAGGAGGTTTCAAACAAATGGTCCCTATTCCCCGAAAACTATAGGAGAAAGTCCTAGCCCGGAAAAATTTTTTTTTGACCAGGGTTAGCTAAATTTTGTTTTAACATTTTGTGTAGGTGGGTTTTAAAATGAAAATTTGTTATGGCGGTTTTCAAAACATGTTCTGATTTTTCCCTTTCCCCATTGCAGGTTTTCACCCCTAAAGTGGGCTCAGCGCCCCCTGAGTGACCTTTTTTGGGGTTTCACCTGTTACCTAGTCAGTCACAGGTTGGGGGTGAGGACTGTGCTCTAAACAGGCTATTTTTAAAAAATGGCCCCAAAATTTAAATGGCGAATTTCCCTCTTCAAAAAGCTTGGGAAATTTTAAAAGTATAAATTTCTACGTGAAAAGGGTTTTTTTTGTGACAAACACAGAAAAAGACCCACAGTTTGATGTATAGTAAAGTTCTGAAAGATAACAAAGAAGGCACAGTCGCGTTTAAAAAAACCCACTTTAAAAAGTCTGGTGTCTAGAGTGGGTTTCCCAAAGAAAAATCAATGGGAGGGGGGGATGGGGCCAAAAAAAAATGGTCATCATTTGAAAAAATATCAGGAGAAAGTCCTAAACCGTGAAAATTTTTGTGACAGCAAAGGGGTTTGCTGAAAAGTTTTTTATATAAGATATGTGAAAAGGGGGTTGAAAATGGCAGAGTGATGGCCGTTTTTCAAATCATGTTCCCGATTTTTCCTTTTTCACACTCTAGCTGTGCTCTGCTGCCCCTCTAGGAAAGCACCATTCTTTTTCCCATGGGAAAATTTTTTGCCCCAAAAAAACCCCGATATTTCTTGAAAGATTCGGCGAAAGTTTTTCCCCAAAGTAATAGCAATCCCATCGGGAACCCAAAAAGCAGTTTTGATATATTTCTTGTCTTTGTAGTGTAAAAAACTGTGGGAAAGGAAATTAGGGTGGCAAATTCGCTATAAAAAATAAAAAATAAGAAAAAGAAATAAGGGAAAATATTGTGAGTTTAAAAATAAGTGGGTTTCCCTTTCAATGCAAGAACACTTAAAAAGAAAAATACTTGGGGGAGATAACAATAAATGTTCCCTTTCTATGCAAGAAAACTTAATAAACATGACAAGACATATAAGCCCCAAAGGGTTTAACTTATGAATCACAAAAGGGAAGTCAGCTCATTCCTGACAATTCACACTCAAATTAATTTTTAAAAGAAATCCGATTGCACCAAAAATAGTACTTTTCACTACTTTGGGAAAAAGCACTGCAAAATGGGCTGCATTGTTTTTGTACCATGCAATTTCCGGGGGCAGGGAAACACATGCGCATGTAATCTGGGTTTTGGGGTTTTCATTAAAATTTCCTGACACCTGCCCGGGAGATCGCAAGGGCAGCGCAATTTAAAAAAGTGCCGGGGGCACACAGATTGTGGGTTTCCCACCCCTCATCCCCAGTTTGAACTGGGGGGTTAAAGTAAAAGTGATTAAAGAATTCCGCAATTTTTTTTTCTGTGTGAAACAGTATTGACATCATTTGCAGTTTAGAAAATAAACAATAAAAAAACAAACTTTTTGATCATTTTATGTATGTAAAATTTCTCATTCATCCAGATAGTTGGGAATAGTTTGCATTCAACTGTAGTTGGTCTACAGTTTTTAAAGACTTTTCAAAGCCTATCATGGAATGTACTTGGGAAAGCTGTGGAACATCAAATTATAGAAAACCCAATGAAGTAATTACATGCCGCTTTTGGGAGGCAAAAAATATCTGTTTCCTGCCTCAGAGAAAATTTCCACCATACTGCTTTTTGAGGTCAAGAATTTTTCTATTAGCCCCCTTGGAAATGTTCCTCCCCTTGTGTACTGATAAGACTTGTAACATCGCCAGGGGAAAACATAGAAAAAATGACTTTTTATTTATTTAAGTTGCTTTAGTCTCTGCTGGTGATTGGATGTTGGTCATCTATGAGTGTTTTTATTGGTTTTAAAATCTGATCATTTGTGGTTGGGGGGGCATTTAATTCTTTGTACAAAGGCACAGTCAGGGTTTGAACACCACTTTTTGATCTACATCGGCAGGGAAAGTGCCACAGTTGCATCCTTGTTTTGCCCAAAATGCAATCGATGTGTAAATATCTCTTTTTCCCTTTCAAGTGAAGATAACTCCCAATTGCAGAAATTGGACATGTGAGAGCTCAATACCATGTACAGGGATTATACTGTAATTATCCATAGGAGAAACGGAGCGTTTTAAACCCTACTGTAAATAGCATGGGGTGATCATAAAAATTTTACAGCATGAAGCTTTTATGCACAAAAAGTGATTCTTCATTCAAAAGAGGGAGTTTGATGGCTTGTGATATTTTCTTGTGTTTTTTTGCCCGCTTTTTTAAATCATTATTGCTGTTTACTAAATGGTTGACTGGAACCATATGGTACATTTAAAAATTTTATATTATAATAAAAGTAAATATAAATTAATATAATAAAAGAATATTATTAATATAAAAAAGAAAAATAAAAAATAAAAATAATGCTATTAAATAATAATATATATAAATAACAAAAAAAATAATTTTTAAATAATAAAAAAAATTAGAAAAAATAAAAATAAGATAATAAACAGTATAACCAAGAGAATTCAATTATAGAAACTGTATAATAAATAAAAAAAAAGAATAAAATAAATATAGAAGATATAGAGAAATTAAAAAAAAAAACACAAAAAGGAACCTCCTTTTTTTAATAGATAAAGATGGATCGCTGTTCTGCAAGGACCTTTCACAATGGGAAATCTCATTGAAACTTTTACAGGAAACCCCTTTTAGGAGATTCGGTTTGAAACTGTGCCTTGTTTTAAAAAAAAATTCAGAGGCGGAAGGTATTCATCTTTCCTTGATATTTCTTATGTGATTAACTCCCCATCAGATTAGAATACAAAGTCAGGTTTCTGTGAAGTTTTTGTAGCTGGTAATAGATAGAAATTCTGGTCTTTGGTGAAAGCTGCTATTGCCCCATTTGGTTT
>CATNWA010005748.1:0-11039 GCA_951230385.1 Staurois parvus
TACCAGGACAGTACAGACACCTCCAAATACCAGGACAGTACAAACACCCCCAAATACCAGGACAGTACAAACACCTCCAAATACCAGGCCCCAAATACCAGGACAGTACAAACACCCCCAAATACCAGGAGACAGTACAAACACCCCAAATCCAAACACCCCAAATACCAGGACAGTACAGACACCCCCAAATACCAGGACAGTACAAAAACACCTCCAAATACCAGGACAGTACAGACACCTCAAAATACCAGGACAGTACAAACACCCCCAAATACCAGGACAGTACAGACACCCCCAAATACCAGGAGAGTACAAACACCTCCAAATACCAGGACAGTACAAACACCCCCAAATACCAGGACAGTACAAACATTCCCCAAATACCAGGACAGTACAAACACCTTCAAATACCAGGACAGTACAGACACCTTCAAATACCAGGACAGTAGAAACACCTCCAAATACCAGGACAGTACAAACACCCCCAAATACCAGGACAGTACAAACACCTCCAAATACCAGGACAGTACAAACACCTAAACACACCTTCAAATACCAGGACAGTACAAACACCCCCAAATACCAGGACAGTACAGACACCTCCAAATACCAGGAGGACAGTACAAACACCTCCAAATACCAGGACAGTACAAACACACAAATACCAGGAACACCCCCAAATACCAGGACAGTACAGACACCCCCAAATACCAGGACAGTACAAACACCCCCAAATACCAGGACAGTACAAACACCTCCAAATACCAGGACAGTACAAACACCCCCAAACCCCCAAATACCAGGACAGTACAAAACACCCCCAAATACCAGGACAGTACAAACACCTCCAAATACCAGGACAGTATAAACACCCCCAAATACCAGGACAGTACAAACACCCCCAAATACCAGGAGAGTACAAACACCCCCAAATACCAGGACAGTACAAACACCCCCAAATACCAGGACAGTACAAACACCTCCAAATACCAGGACAGTACAGACACCCCCAAATACCAGGACAGTACAAACACCTCCAAATACCAGGACAGTACAGACACCTCCAAATACCAGGACAGTACAGACACCTCAAAATACCAGGACAGTACAAACACCCCCAAATACCAGGAGAGTACAAACACCTCCAAATACCAGGACAGTACAAACACCCCCAAATACCAGGACAGTACATACACCCCCAAATACCAGGACAGTACAAATACCAGGACAGTTCTCCAAATACCAGGACAGTACAAACACCCCCAAATACCAGGACAGTACAAACACCTCCAAATACCAGGACAGTACAGACACCTCCAAATACAAGGACAGTACAGACACCCCAAAATACCAGGAGAGTACAAACACCTCCAAATACCAGGACAGTACAAACACCCCCAAATACCAGGACAGTACAAACATTCCCCAAATACCAGGACAGTACAAACACCTTCAAATACCAGGACAGTACAGACACCTTCAAATACCAAGACAGTAGAAACACCTCCAAATACCAGGACAGTACAAACACCCCCAAATACCAGGACAGTACAAGACACCTCCAAATACCAGGACAGTACAAACACCTCCAAATACCAGGACAGTACAAAACACCCCCAAATACCAGTACAGTACAGACACCCCCAAATACCAGGAGAGTACAAACACCTCCAAATACCAGGACAGTACAAACACCCCCCAAAATAACAGTAACACCCCCAAATACCAGGACAGTACAGACACCCCCAAATACCAGGACAGTACAAACACCCCCAAAATACCAGGACAGTACAAACACCCCCAAATACCAGGACAGTACAAACACCCCCAAATACCAGGACAGTACAAACACCCCCAAATACCAGGACAGTACAAACACCTCCAAATACCAGGACAGTACAAACACCCCCAAATACCAGGACAGTACAAACATTCCCCAAATACCAGGACAGTAAAAACACCTCCAAATACCAGGACAGTACAAACACCTCCAAATACCAGGAGAGTACAAACACCTCCAAATACCAGGACAGTACAAACACCTCCAAATACCAGGAGAGTACAAACACCTCCAAATATCAGGACAGTACAAACACCTCCAAATACCAGGACAGTACAGACACCCCCAAATACCCAGGACAGTACAAAACACCCCCAAATACCAGGACAGTACAAACACCCCCAAATAGCAGGACAGTACAAACACCCCCAAATACCAGGAGAGTACAAACACCTCCAAATACCAGGAGAGTACAAAACACCTCCAAATACCAGGACAGTAAAAACACCTCCAAATACCAGGACAGTACAAACACCCCCAAATACCAGGACAGTACAAACATTTCCCAAATACCAGGACAGTAAAAACACCTCCAAATACCAGGACAGTACAAACACCCCCAAATACCAGGACAGTACAAACACCCCCAAATACCAGGACAGTACAAACATCCCCAAATACCAGGACAGTACCAACTCCCCCAAATATACCAGGACAGTACAAAACCAGGACAGTACAAACACCCCCAAATACCAGGACAGTACAAACACCCCCAAAACCAGGACAGTACAAACACCTTCAAATACCAGGAAAGTACAAACACCCCCCAAATACCAGGACAGTACAAACACCCCCAAATACCAGGACAGTACAAACACCTTCAAATACCAGGACAGTACAAACACCTTCAAAATACCAGGACAGTACAAACACCCCAAATACCAGGACAGTACAAACACCCCCAAATACCAGGACAGTACAAACACCCCCAAATACCAGGACAGTACAAAACACCCCCAAATACCAGGACAGTACAACACCCCCAAATACCAGGACAGTACAAAACACCCCCAAACACCCCCAAATACCAGGACAGTACAAACACCTTCAAATACCAGAAAGTACAAACACCCCCAAATACCAGGACAGTACAAACACCCCCAAATACCAGGACAGTACAAACACCCCCAAATACCAGGAGAGTACAAACACCTACAAATACCAGGACAGTACAGACACCCCCAAATACCAGGACAGTACAAACATTTCCCAAATACCCGGACAGTAAAACACCTCCAAATACCAGGACAGTACAAACACCCCCAAATACCAGGACAGTACAAACACCCCCAAATACCAGGACAGTACAAACACCCCCAAATACCAGGACAGTACAAACACCCCCAAATACCAGGACGGTACAAACACCCCCAAATACCAGGACGGTACAAACATCCCCAAATACCAGGACAGTAAAGTACAAACACCCCCAAATACCAGGACAGTACAAACAAACACCCCCAAATACCAGGACAGTAAAAACACCCCCAAATACCAGGACAGTACAAACACCCCCAAATACCAGGACAGTACAAACACCCCCAAATACCAGGACAGTACAAACACCCCCAAATACAGGAGGACAGTACAAACACCCCCAAATACCAGGAGAGTACAAACAAACACCTTCAAATACCAGGAAGTACAAACACCCCCAAATACCAGGACAGTACAAAAACACCCCCAAATACCAGGACAGTACAAACACCTTCAAATACCAGGACAGTACAAAACACCCTTCAAATACCAGGACAGTACAAACACCCCCAAATATCAGGACAGTACAAACACCTTCAAATACCAGGACAGTACAAACACCCCCAAATACCAGGACAGTAAATACCAGGACAGTACAAACACCCCCAAATACCAGGACAGTACAAACACCCCCAAATACCAGGACAGTACAAACACCCCCAAATACCAGGACAGTACAAACACCCCCAAATACCAGGACAGTACAAACACCCCCAAATACCAGGACAGTACAAACACCCCCAAATACCAGGACAATACAAACACCCCCAAATACCAGGACAGTACAAAAACAAATACCAGTACAAATACCCCCAGGACAGTACAAACACCCCCAAATACCAGGACAGTACAAACACCCCCAAATACCAGGATAGTACAAACACCTCCAAATACCAGGACAGTACAAACACCCCCAAATACCAGGACAGTACAAACACCCCCAAATGACCCCCTTTTCGGAAAGTAGGCACCATAAGCTATCTGCTGAGAGGCATATTGAGTCCATGGAAGATTTTTTTTTTCAACAAGTTTCTGGAAAATCACAAAAACATTTTTTTTTTGTTTTACACAAAATGATTTATTTTTCACACAAGCCATGGGTATATGCAGTAAGGAACAGAAGTATTTGAACACCCTTCGATTTTGAAAGTTCTCCCACTTAGAAATCACGGAGGGGTCTGAAATTCACATTTGTAGTTGCATTCCCACTCTGAGAGACAGAATTAAAAAAAAAATTCAGGAAATCACATTGTATGATTTTTTTTTAGAATTTATTTGTTTTGAACTGCTGAACAGAAGTATTTGAACCCCTGAGAAACAGCAAGAATTCTGGCTCTCAAAGACCTGTTACTGTGCCTTTAAAAAGTCCACCTCTACTCCACTCATTAATCTAACTTAGTAGCACCTCTCTGAGCTCTTTAAAGACACCTGTCCACCCCACAGTCAGTCAGATGCAAACTACTACCATGGGCAAGACCAAAGAGCTGTCAAGAGAGACACCAGAGACAAAATTGTGGACCTCCACAAGGCTGGAAAGGGCTACGGGGCAATTGCCAAGCAGCTTGGTGAAAATAGATCAACTGTTGGAGCAATTGTTAGAAAATGGAAGAGGCTAAAGACGACTGTCAGTCTCCCTGGGACTGGGGCTCCATGCAAGATGTCCCCCTCGTGGGGTATCACTGATGATAAGAAAGGTGAGGAATCAGCCCAGAATTACAAGGGAGGAGCTGGTCAATGACATGAAGAGAAGCTGGACCACAGTTTCAAAGGTCACTGTCGGTAGAACACTACACCGTCATAGGTTTCAAATCATGCATTGCACGGAAGGTTCCCCTGCTCAAGTCATCACATGTCCAGGCCCGTCTGAAGTTTGCCAATGACCATCTGGATGATCCAGAGGAGGCATGGGGAAAGTCATGTGGTCAGATGAGACCAAAGTAGAACTTTTTGTTTTAAACTTCACTCGTCGTGTTTGGAGGAAAAAGAAGGATGAGTTGCAATCCCAAGAACACCATCCCTACTGTGAAGCATGGGGGTGGTAACATCATGCTTTGGGGGTGCTTTTCTGTGAAGGGGACAGGACGACTGCACTGTATTAAGGAGAGGATGAATGGGGCCATTTATTGTGGGATTTTCAGCAACAACCTCCTTCCCTCAGTCAGAGCATTGAAGATGGGTCGTGGCTGGGTCTTCCAACATGACAACGACCCGAAGCACACAGCCAGGAGAACCAAGGAGTGGCTCCGTAAGAAGCATATCAAGGTTCTGGAGTGCCTAGCCAGTCTCCAGACCTAAATCCAATAGAACATCTTTGGAGGGAGCTGAAACTCCGTGTTGCTCAGTGACAGCCCCGAAGCCTGACAGATCTAGAGGAGATCTGTGTGGAGGAGTCGGCCAAAATCCCTGTTGCAGTGCAAACCTGGCCAAGGACTACAGGAAACGTCTGACCTCTGTAATTGCAGACAAAGGCTTCTGTACCAAATATTAACACGGATCTTCTCAGGGGTTCAAATACTTCTGTTCTCAGCCGTGCGAGACAAATACATTCTTTACAAATCATACAATGTGATCTCCTGAATTCTGTCCTCAGAGTGGGAATGCACCTACAATGTGAATGTCAGACCCCTCCATGATTTCTAAGTGGGAGAACTTGCAAAATCGCAGGGTGTTCAAATACTTCTGTTCCTCACTGTATATGGAATTACACCCCAAAATACATTCTGCTACTTCTCCTGAGTATGGGGGTACCACATGTGTGAGACTTTTTGGGAGCCTAGCTACATACAGGGAGCCTGAAATCCAATGACCACTTTGAAAGCCTGAGGGTGTAACTTCCTCATTTCACTTCCTCACTACCTATCACAGTTTCGGAGGCCCTGAAATGCCAGGATAGCACCAAACCCCCCCAAATGACCCCTTTCTGGAAAGTAGACACCCCAAGGAATTTAAAAAGAGGCATGGTGAGTATTTTGAAGATCTAATTTTTTCTCATAAGGTTTTGAAATATAAAAAGAATAGAAAAAATATGTTTTTGTTTTTTTTCTTCATTTTCCAAAAACTTGTGGCAACAAATGAGATCTGCAAAATACTCACCATGCTTCTTATCAAATTCCTTGGGGTGTCTACTTTCCAAAAAAGGGGTCATTTGGGGGGTTTGGTGCTATCCTGGCATTTCAGGGACTCCGAAACTGTGATAGGTAGTCAGGAAGTGTAATGAGGAAATAAAGCCCTTTAAAAGCCTGAAGGTGCTTATTGGATTTTGGGGTCCTGTACTTGGCTAGACTGCCAAAACGTCTCTCACATGTGGTACCCCCATACTCGGGAGAAGTAGCAGAATGTATTTTGGGGAGTAATTCCACATATACCCATGGCATGTGTGAGCATAAATCATTTAGGTGACAATTTTGTGTAAAAAAAAAAAATGTTTTTGTCATTTTCCAAAAACTTGTGGTAAAAAAATAAATTCTTCTATTGATTCAACATGCCTCTCAGCAAATAGTTTGGGTGTCCACTTTCCAAAAAGGGGTCATTTTGGGGGGTGGGGGTGTTTTATGCCCAGCATTAGAAGTTTATGCCACACATCACTCACTCTTCTAACCACCTGAAGACCAAGCCTTTTCTGACACTTTTTGTTCACATGAAAAAATCTAACTTTTTTGCTAGGAAATTAATTTAAACCCCAAACATTATATATTTTTTAAAGCAGACACCCTAGTGAATAAATGGTGGGTACTACAAATTTTTATGGCACATAGTACTCGCACAGCGATTTTTCTAAGCAAATTTAAAAAAAAAATACACTTTTTTTACTTTTAATGCACAAAACACAATATATTGGCCAATTATTTGGCAAAATATAAAAGATGATGGTATGCCGAGTAAATAGATACCAAACATGACATGCTTTAAAACTGTGCATTCCTCGTGCAATGGTGACAAACTGCAAACATTTTTAATATCTTAATATCTGCACACCTCTGGGACACCATGTCGCACAACCAGGCCACACAATGGGAGACCTCAATGTTTTAGTACTTAAGGGAAATTTCAAATCCATTCAGGAAAGAAAAACCTTTGAACTAAGAATGATAATTCTACTTGACACAAGAGATAACGGCCTGAATTTGGACCTGGGATTCCTCACTCATCATCCAACAGTTTTATGGCTATTAGCTGTAGCTTGACCCCCTCTGTGTGAGTGTAGTATCCCCCCCCTCCCCCCTCTGTGTGAGTGTAGTATCCCCCCCCTCCCCCCTCTGTGTGAGTGTAGTATCCCCCCCTCCCCCCCCTCTGTGTGAGTGTAGTATCCCCCCCCTCCCCCCTCCCCCCCTCCCCCCTCTGTGTGAGTGTAGTATCCCCCCCCCCCCCTCCCCCCCTCGCTTTGGCTGTATCTTATCTCTAGCCTCTTTTTTTTTTTTTATCTCTTCTAACATTTTGCTAAAACTTTGTGAGTAGTACTGCTTAGACTTGAAGAAGGGGACATTCCCCGAAAGCTTGTCCTCAAAATTGTATGTTAGCGCAAATAAAAAAAGTATCACGGACAGGACTCAATTGTTAATATCCATAGGCAACGCTTTAAAAGCCTTTACAAGCTACCATTTTAGATTTACAGAGGAGGTCTAGTGTTAGAATTACTGCCCTTGATCTGACGTTCACGGCGATACCTCACATGCATGGTGCAACCGCTGTTTACATACCGGCACAGCGTCAAGGCTTGTGCACACAGGTGTGTGCGCCATGGGAGGGGCGAGTTTTTTTTTATTTTTTTTTAAGTTATTTTTATTTTTTTTATTATTTTTACATTGTACCTTTCATTTTTTTTTTTTTATTACTTTTAATGCTATCACAGGGAATGCAAATATCCCCTATAACTTCAATGGGCATTGTCATATATTCTTTGTTGAGAATCTGGGGTCTATCAGACTCTGGATATCTCCTCTGCCCTTACATTATCTCATGTCACCAAGATCGGTGATCAGATGCTTTCCCAATTTACAAATGGCGCTGTTTATATCCTGCAAACTGAAGTGATGAAATGCTCGTAGCTTCCGATTCTTAGACTATAGAGATGATTGGCACGACTCTGGTCTCCAATCAGCTCTATGGTCAGCCGGCAGAAACATTCTCAGGTATCCCCGATGACACGGGACTGGCCGAGAAGGCTGTGGAAGGCAGCGGGGGAGGGGGACATCATCTTCCTGCTGCTTGTAAAAGCAATCCTGCAGCTAATTAGCCACTAGGATTGCTTTTACATGAAAGCCGTTTGCTGGCTGAAAAAAACAATCCCAGGATGATGCCTGCAGCTGTAGCATCATCCTGGTATAACCATTCAAATCCAGTGATGTACCAGTACATCGTTGGTCCTTGTTGGGTGTATATGCTATGTTCTTTTTTTTTTGTATGCAGCCTGTGGACTGAATGAAAAAAAGAGAAGAAATTTCTAATGGTGGGCACACATTAGGTCACACGGTGCCACATGCGCCAGTTCCAAGATTGTACAAATGTCTAAATAGTGGCACGCTTGAATAAAACTTGTCCACGTATAAGTGGTACCCCATATGGAGAAATGATGACACCAAGTCCCAAACTATCTTGCCACTGCTCCCCATGTAGTCTGGGCATCCGGGGGCTCCACGTGACTATCTTTTCCCTCGTAAATCTGAAACTTATAAGTATAGCCTGTTGTCCTCTCACAGGTCTTCTACATCTTGACCCCATATCTGGCACGCTTGCTGGGGAGAAATTGTTTGAATGAAGGTGAAACCAGAAAAATGAATGAGGGACTCCTCAACGCAGATGTTTTGCTGGGGGAGTATAGACATCTGCAAATTTTTGGATAAGGTGATTTACGAGGGCT
Source organism: Staurois parvus (assembly GCA_951230385.1). Taxonomy (NCBI): domain Eukaryota; kingdom Metazoa; phylum Chordata; class Amphibia; order Anura; family Ranidae; genus Staurois; species Staurois parvus. Next base: position 8,958 of record CATNWA010005748.1, read on the forward strand.
GACTGAATTTTGTGGAGCCGGTCAAATTCAGGGTCACCCCGAGGATGACAGAGTGTATTGTCGTTGAAATGCATTAAAACACATTATACTCTCATATCTATGCCTGGCCATGGCAGCAGAGAAACACTGCATATGATGAATCGGGTCTGCGGACCAATACAACCACAATTCATTTCTTTTAGTAATGCCCATGTTGAGGGTTAGGCCCCCCAAAAAAGTAAATTCGGAAACCGTAATGGGTTTCCATGTGAATGGTCTGGCAAGGTTTGAATTTGGGTTGGTGGCGATACATTGTTGTGCATATAAAATGCTTTGATCCACAATCAACGCATACAGATATTCTGTGAAAAACAGCTCCAAAAAATCAAGGGAAGGAGTTAAATTTGCTATTTCCAACCTGAATTCCAGGTTGGGCAGTGAATGGGGGAAGTACAGGTGCTGCAGAATTTGTGGGCTGTCAATCGGGATTTGCAAGCACATCTGGAAGGATACTAGGAGCTCTACAGGCCTGTGCGCAAATTCTTGGTGGTTACACACACCACTTAATTATTTAAATTTTTTTTTTACCCCCCCCCCACCCCCCCACCCCCCCCTTTTTTTTTTTTTTGCGGGACAATACTTGTGCTCGCCACCGCACCGGCTTGTATCTGAACTTCTGGACTCCACCAGTCACCAAGTCATACTGCAGGGCTGGTATTATTATTATTAATACAGGATTTATGGAGACAACAATTTGCTCAGCGCTTTACAATATAACGGGAGGACATACAGCAACAATAACAGTTCAATACACAAGGGTTAGGAGGTCCTGATCCTGCGGACAATCTATGTGAAAGACCAAGATGTATAGACTGCTGGTGCTCGCAGTTCACCAAAAGGTAGCGCAGGCACTAGTTAACTTGCACTCTGCTGCCTTAATGAGGGAGAGTCATCCAACAATTTACCGACCACGAGACCACCCCCCAGAGATTAAGGCATGATTCTGCCATCACTGCGGTTGTTGTGTGCAATGTTATCAGTGACAGTGACCTACTGACACTGCACTGGCTGGGTGAGAATGGGGGGGAAGTGTTGGGGCATAAATGCAGGTGCTTGGCAGGTTGCCGGGGCTGATCCCGGTAACTGTTGAGTTTTTGGGGACACTATTGCTATGTGAAGCGCTGTGTTAGGGCAGAATCTGATCAAAGATATTGCTCCTGTTCAGACACGTATACTAGCAATGGAGGTTTATTGTGATGAGCATGCTAACTGGCCAATCATGGGGATTTAAAATGAGTGACTGGTCGTGTACTGATGGGCATAGTGACGCATCTGTGAGGGGCGTGAAAAACCTCGGGAGCCACAAATCATGTATATCTATATGTGACAGTTGTGGCGATCTGGTCACACCTGGATTCTCAACATGGCAGGTTGGAGGGGCTCCAGGGTAAAGAATTGATATGGAAGGAATGTGGCTTTTCACTATCCTCCTTTGATTTGTATAGGTCCATTTTGGGAGCTGGAGGCCTGAGGATTTCAAGCGATTTTGGGAGGGATGAAATCTCCAATCCTGGGACCAGGTGTTGGAATAGGCCAGGAGACTGATTCCAGGGGTGCAGCCTTTAGATAGAGTCAGGACAGGGGGCTGGGTCCACCCCCGGCCCTAGGAGTCGGGGGCTTTCCCCCTTGGAAGCGGGGGTTTCCGCCCGGAAATCAGGTGGCTTCACCTAGGAGAGGGGGAAGCCCAAAAACCAAGGGGCTGCAGAGGCCGGTGTCAAAGCCATAAGTCTTGAAAAAGTTGCAGGAGACAGAATCAACTGAGTGTAAGCCAGGGGGGGCTGAACTTGTTTTGTTTGGTGGTCCCCTGTGTGGGAAACTTTTTGTTTTGAACTTTTTTTGTAAATAAAAAAGGGCAAAAAGGCCCTGAAAAAAAAACGAGTTTCTGTGTGCTTTGAAGAACTTTACCATTTAAAGCAGTTCCCACATATGGGGGGGATGCAGTGGGCAGAATTTGGGGATCCCCCGGGGATTTAAGTAAGTTATCAGTTTATGAACGTTTTTGGGGCATATTTGCACTACTGTGTGAGGGGGGAGAACCCCTTT
>CATNWA010005749.1:0-13296 GCA_951230385.1 Staurois parvus
GCAACTTGCCAAAAGGGGGGCCCAAAGCGGCCGCCGCTCCGCCGGGGGGCCCGAGGGCCCTGTCCCCCCCCGCCGGGGGGGCCCCAGGGGGGGCCTTTTCCCCCCCCGCCGGGGGGCCCCGATGCCTGTGGGCCCCCCCTTTGGGGGGCCCGATCCCCTGTCCCCCCCGCTGGGGGGCCCCCGGGGGCCCGCCCCCCCCGGTTTGGGGGGACCCGTGCCTGTCGCTCCCCCCCTGGGGGCCCGGCCCCCGCCGCTTTTCCGGGGGGCCCGGCCCCCCGCCACCCCCCCCCTGGGGGCCCCCGATGCCTAAAATGCCCCGCCGGGGGGGGCCCATGTGTCGCCCCTTTCCAGGGGGCCCCGAGGGCCTGCCCCCCTCCTGGGGGCCCGGTGCCTGTCGCCCCTCCTGGGGGCCCTTTTCCCTGTGCTCCGCCTGGTGACCCGGGTGTCCAGCTCGATTTTCCCTCTGCCCGGAGTCCTGCCCGTTGCCTCTCCCGGGGCGGGGCGACGGGAAATGGGGCCCCCAAAGGGGCGGGGCGACGGGGCAGGGGGCCCCCGGCGGGGCGACACCCCATGGGCCCCCCAGGCGGGCGGGGGGGGGCCGCGGGGCCCCTTTCAGGGGGGAGTTGCGGGCCAAAACCGGGGCCCCCCGGGGAGGGGGGGGCAGGCCCCGGGCCCCCCAGGGGGGGCAGGCTTCGGGCCCCCAGGGGGGAGCGACGGGGCCCCGGGCCCCCCAAAAAGGAGCGACGGGCCCCCGGGCCCCCGGGCGGGCGGCGGGCCCGGGTCATCGGCACGACAAACGGGCATCGGGTCACCGGGCATCAGGTCATATGACTCCCAGGGGGGCACCGCGTAAACGGGAAAGGCGGGTGGCAAAAAAAGGTTTCCACCGGGGCACGACATTTGGGGTTTTCCAGCAACGGCATGCCCACGGGCCCACGGGGTTTCAACTTTTTTGGATCGTCGGGCCCCGACGGGGGCCCTTGGGGTTTCCACCAGGCATGACAGCGGGCACGGGGGTTCATCGGGCCCATGGGATTTTTCTGGCTCAACAGCGGGCACCCCGGGTCCCCCTTTTATGACAGCGGGCACTGGGTCCCCAAAGGCATCAGGTCATTTGGCTCGCCAGGGAAACCACGTCATCTGGCAAGGCATGGGCACCGAGCCAACCCAGCCCGACAGTGGGCCCCCGACAATTTGGCTTGACCCCCGGGGGCACTGGGGTCGGCCCTTTGGGAAATCGCGGGCCCCGGGACGGCGGGCACGGGCCACCGGGCATGACGGGGGGGGCCCAAGGGGGTCATCAGGAAACCCCAAATCGTCTGGATCGACAGGGGGCACCGGGTTATTTTGGCTTTGGGGATTTTCTGGCTCGACGCGGGCATGGGGTTCCCCGGGCCCCTTGAAGCGGGCACTGGGTCACCAGGCTCAGGTCTTTTGGCCGCCACCCGGGAAACCGCATCATCGGGCCCAAGGGCCCAAGGGGGCCCCGGGGTCACCAGGCACGACGGGGGGGGGGGCCCCGGGGAAAAAACGGGCCCATAAACCGCGGGCATGGGTCAGACTTTGGTTCTTTCGGGGGCCGACAGGGGCATCGGGTCACCGGGCATGAAAAGCGGGCATGGGTAAATCAGGCATTGGCCAAATGGAATAAATAAAGGCCCGGGAAATCAGTTCATCAGGGGGTAAAAAACATCATGCGGGGTAAAAGACATGGGCCCTGAAGGGAGGCATCAGGGCTGTTTGGGGGGCATCGGGCGGGGTTTAGGGGGCTTTAAAGGGCTGGGTAGAGGCATCGGCTGAATGGGGGGCCTTGGGGAATGAATGGGGGCCCTTCAGGCTGAAGGGAGGCATCAGGCTGGGGTTGAGGCATCGGGCCTGAATTGTGGGGGGGGCCGTGGCACCGGGGCCCCAAACCACCAAAGGGGAAAGTTTTTCAGAATGGGAGGGCGACCAGTTTGGATACTGGCAGGATGGAAATTGGGTTTTAAAAAGGAACTTTCCCCCCTTTTCCTGGTTTTAGTTCCCGGGAAAGCATTTGAAAAGTAAGCGCGGGTTTTGAAAAATGGAGGGGAGCAGTTTGGAAAGACAGAGAAAGCGGGAAAGGGAGGGGAACAGAGGAGGGAACGTTGCAACAGAGGGCTTCTTTACGGGGTTAAACCCGGGATAGGGGGCAGCGAGGGGAACGGGGGGTTATGACTTGCGGGGGGATAGCAGGGTTATACGGGGCTGTAACTGGAGGGGCTTTGGGAATGCGGGAAAATAGATTTTTGGGAAAAAATAGTTTAAAAAGCAGGGACTGGGTTTTTTCCCAAGCGACTAAGGCTGGGTGAACAAATTCTGACCTTTGTCTGAAAATACGGGTTGAACAAAAGCCCAACAAACACTTTGCCTGTTGACCAAAGACTCACTGCGTTTATGCACTCCATAAGAAACCAGGGGGGGAGGACAAGCTGCATAATGCTTAGGGAAAAGAAAATTTTCTGGACCCTCCTCCAAAAAAACATACCGGGGGTTTCCCTTGATCTGCACTAAATGGGGGAAAAAAGTCACCCCCTGCTTTCGGGGGGTACGGACAGAGCCCAAATCAGCACAAACCCGGGAATTTAATGGTTTTACCTCAGAAAACTCCATGCCCCCATCCACTAGTGAATGAGCAACCCTGGGATGCCCCTCTAAAGCTGATCCCGGCGTACTTCTTCGAATTGGGTAGCTTTATACTCTGTTTTTCCGGATAGCAGAGACAAGTACTCAACCTCCTTTGGATGCATCCTCCCCAAAAAAACAACCCCAAAATTTGGCTTCCCGGGGCAAACCCAAATTCTGGTCAGGATTGGCCTTGGGGGAAAAGTCAGGGCTCCAGGGTATGACCAGAGGGGAAGGGGAACTACGCAGGGAAAAAGCAAAGGGTTTAGATAAGTGATAAACAATAAGACAATTTTAATTTAAGGGCTAAAAAATACAAAAATAAAAGCAGTTTCAATACTAAAACATAACCAGGGAAACTAAACCCAAAAAACCCAAAACCCCCCACAGATAATAATGATTTCAATGCAAGCGTTTCCCCAGGCAGGCCGGGGGGCAATAAAAAATCGGGGAGGTTGGTTTCAGGGGGGTTTAGGCAGGGGAATGGGAAAGGGGCACAAGCCAGGGATCAAACAGGAGAAAAACAGCAGAGGGCCGGTTTAGGCGGGTCCCAACGAATCAGTCCCCGACAGGGGGACAGGGCCCGGAAAAGAACAGGGGGTGCAGGTAACAAGATCCCGGGGGGGGCCCAGGAAAAAAAAACACACCAAGGCAGAGACTGAGGTCGGCCATCCCTTTAAAAAACACCTGCATGATCAACCCTTTAGGTGGTTTTTTGGTGGGTTTCAGGGTTGAGTTCATTTACTTTCCGGGGAGCACCCCGCTGGCCAACCCTGGGAATGCCGCCCACAAGGCAGGGGGGTCCCCCCATTATGGCAAAATCCATTTTCCGACAGTAGGGCACCACGGACCGTAAGCTGCTTTACGGCGTATCTAGCATTGGCACTATACCCCGGTTTACTTCATTTAGGATAAAACCAGAAAGATCCCGAGGACGTCCCCATGGGTTTTTTAAAACAAGCGGGCGGGGCCTTACGTAGTGAACCCCCCCCTTCTGGGGTGGGCGCCCTCCTTTGGCAAACCTTTTTCCTATACCCATTTCAGAATACACCCAAAAGCCGGGGTTTTGAGGCGTCAGCCCCTGCAGTCTATGCGAGTGCATTTTTTGTATTTGGATCTTTTTGATTTAATAAAACATATTGCACTAAGGAAGGTTTGTTTATGTTTTTAATGCTGGGCAAAAATACCCCTACCCAAAATTTTGGGGAGGAGCCACTACCTGAGCGCCCGCCCCCCAGGGGGAGTCTGTGTGCGGGAGAGCAGACCAGTGGAGAGGCTGTATGTAGTAGGAACGTGGGGTAGTGATCCCCAATACCCCTTTTGGGCCCCTTTCGGGTTGAAGTCTTGAGGTTGAGAGGGGTAATCTAGCCGTCGGTTGGAAACCTCTTTTACAGCAGTTTTTTTCCTAAAATTATTTCAGCACAAGTGGGTTTGGGTTTGAATTTGTGGTATCATCCCTTTTTTGGGCTTTGGGGGGCCCCAGATCAGACTTTTTAGTTTTATCCAAAACAGTGTGTTGTTTGCAAAAGTATTTGCACATTTTGTCCCCATATAATTTTTTTTCCCTTTTTTGTATGTATATTGCACATTGATTTTTTTTATAATTACACTTTTTTGGGGTATTTATTTCCCCTGTTTATAATTTTGGCACTATGTATTTTTTGGTGAGTTTTTTTTTACATTTAAATGCACTATTCCCTATTCATGGTTTTATACATTTTATTTTAGTTTGCAGGGTATGATGTATCACTTTTTTTAAATGGATTTTACCTTGCACGTTTTTGTTCGGCTGTTGAACACTATTTTTATAGTGAAACTACTTGTCACATTTCTTGGTGGGTTTAAATTTAAAAACTTGGTGGAGGGTGTGGGTTTTAAAGGTTGTGTCATTTTTTTGATCGGGGTGGCACCCCACACACACACACACACACACACATTTGGAGGTACATGATTTACGTGCACATGGGTATGGCGGGATTTGGTATAATTCACATAAGGGCACATGTTTTTTTGGTATCTATATAGGAGTCAGCGCTACAGATTCTTTTTATTTAAACCACTTGTCTCTCCTGAGGATTTACCCCCCTTCCTGACCAGTTCGCCTCTTTTTGCTACATCGGCGCTGCACTAATTCAAACTGATTATTGAAGCGGTTCATGCAATGCTAGCACCCAAACTAAATATTAAACGTCCTAGTTTTTTTCACACAAAATAAGACGCTTTTTTTCGGTGGTAATTTGATCACCTGTGCGCTTTTTATTTTTCCGCTATAAACAGAAAAAAGACCAAATATGTTGATCAAGAAAAACAATTATTTTTTACTTACTTCAGGCTATAAAAAATATAATAGTATAACTCAAAGTTTAGTTATAAAATTTAGGTCAAAATGTATTCTGTTACTTGTTTTTGGTTAAAAAAAATCCAATAAGTGTATATGGAGATTGCTTTGTGTCGAAAGTTATAGCGGTATACAAACTATGGTAGTAAGATACAGCATAAATTTGATTATAAAAAAAGAATAAAGAGGTGCCGCATGCACGGCCGGATGGAGTACATTACACCGGCACTAGCCCCCAGCGCCGATTTATTTACCCGTTGATATCGGGCAGCTGAACTCCAACAGACCCCCGGGTCTCCCATTCCGGATCCTGCACCGGACTCCTCAGCGCATTAATAATATGCTCAGGGTAGGGTGTTGGGAAGGGCCGTGGAGGCTATTCAGCATGGCGAGGTCCTGCGGGTGGGGGAAGATACAAGAATGGGCCCTGGCTCGGCGCCCCGCATCGCCCCTACCGTCTCCACTGTTCCCCAAACAGGGCAGGTACCTCTCTCCCAGCATAGGGGGAAATCAAGTCTCACACTCCTCCAGGTTGGCCAGGACAGGATCGCAGAACAGCATTGTCTGAAAATGGTAGTTGATTTCCACTTTAGGGGTCTCTGCGGCCCCCGAGGTCACCGTCCAGTCCTGCGCAGCCCGAGTTCTCAGGCTTCGGCCTATTCGTTAAGCCATGTTCCCCTGCCTCTTCAGTGCCACTGAGTAGAGAGATAGCAGCCATCTTCCTCCAGATCAGAATAGCGGCCCGGAACCTGAGGACGACAGTCGGCTCAGTCGCCGAAATCCTTCCAAGATCCACCACAATACTCAGGTGATGCCACCTTAATAGCTCGGTTCGCTTGATTTACTGCAACGTGAACTTGGATAGAGCTACCTCAAAAATTGGCGGCTGACCTTGAAAACAGGATTTTCAGAGGATTTTGGGCCAACGATCTGGACAGTATGCGTCCTATAGTTTCTAATTATCGGCCTATCTCCCTAATTAATTGCGATTTTAAGATTCTCAACTAAAATCTTGGCCTTGCGTCTCCATAAATTTCTGGCCCTGTATATTCATGATGATCAGTCCGGATTCATAATAGCGGTCGACAGACTTCAGGACCAAATTCTTCGGACTTTGGCCCTGCTGTCGGCCGTGCAATCCAACTGGGACAAATCCTCACAGAGGGAAATTCTATTGTTATCCTTGAATATTCATAAAGCATTTGACAGTCTATCCTGGGATTATTTATTCCAGATGTTGGATAGGTTTGGTTTTGGCCCTTATTTTACGACATTACTACGGGCTTTATATTCTAACCTGTAAGCTCACGTTTCCATCCGTGGATATAAATCAGCCCCCCTTTTGATAGAGCAAGGAACTAGACAGGGATGTCCTCTTTCTCCGCTATTACTTGCGTTGGCAGGCAATGGAACCACTGGCGATTGCTATCCATTCTGATCCCACTATTTCAGGTATCCGCTGTGGTCAACGGGACCATAAATGTGCTCTATTTGCCAATGATGTCCTTATGTATGTATCTAATCCTCGGACCTCTTTGCTGGTCTCCTCCACCTGTTTCATCGTTTCTCTGACCCTCTGGGCTCACGCTTAATCCCTCCTAAAACAATTGCCTTAAATATTTCATTACCCGATTCAGAGGTTGCTCATCTCCAGGATAACTTTGACTTCCAGTGGGCTTCTCGTTCTCTTTCCTTATTTAGGGATCCATCTCACGAAAATCTATCTCGTTGTTGTATAGGGCAAATTATCTCCACCTCTTTCAACGCCTTCGATCTGATTTATTGGAATGGCAGGATCTTTCACTTTCCTGGTTTGGCAGAATTAACTGGTGAGGGACCGCCGAGCGGCACCACTAGCACTCCACTGGTCAGATGCGTGCCCAGAGCGCGGAGTCTAAGCCCCAGGGTACTTTGTTCACCAGGGCCCCTGAAGGTGGGGATGGACTTGTAGTACCACCCCGAGACCAGGTCGCCACTACTGAGCACACCTGTCAGTGGTAGGGGTGTTCGCCAGGGCTCCAACCAGTGGAGAGCCAGATGTGAGGCGAGGTCGGGTGACCCGATGGGATGGATGGATGGAGGGCTGAGCAAAGTGCGAAGTCAGACAGGCCGAGTTGGTAACGTAGAGGACGGTAAGGTACAGGGGAGCAGGCAGAGAATCGTCGGGTCACACGCCAGTGTCAGCAACAGTAGGTCAGAATTTCCAATGAGGGCATTCAGAAAGAGAGGTCAGGCAAAGCAAGGGTCTGGGCAGGAGAAATCAGCAGGTCAATAACAATCCCGGGTCAATAAAACTTACAAGGCACAGGTTCAGGATCACAGGAAGCAGGTAAGACCAGAAGCAAGGCAACGAAATGACAGCTCAGGGACCTTTAAATATCCCGCCCTGCGCTGCCATTGGTGCCCAGGGAGCAAATCCTGGGCATGGCCGCGGCTTCTACTGCGCATGTGCGAACTCGAACGCCGCGGCCGGCCCGACCTAGTGCCCGTGTCCCTGCACGGGGCAGAGCAGTGCGCCTGCCGCCGGGACCATCGCGGCAGGGATCGAGGGGATCCCTGACATTAACACTATTAAAATGACCTTTTGCCGAGATTATTATATTATTTTAGGACCTTACCGATCATGGTTCCAAACGGGACCTTTTACTATTGCAAGCACAGTCTCTCTAGATTCATCTGGAGGGGAAAAAACGCCATCCTAGGGTTAACCAGTCAACCCTATTCTCCTTGAAGAAGCATGGCGGTTTGGGACTTCCTAATCTTTTTGCCTATTTTCAGGCGGCTCAGATAGCACAATTAATCGTGTACTACGGCCAGGAGTTATGTCCCTCAGTGGGTTGGCATTGAGGTCTTATCTTGCTATCCTTATGCTATTGGGGCTCTTATTTGTGGCTTTCCCAGTCGTTGCGTCCTCCTGTTATGTGTCCTACAATTGTCCTATTCAGTACACGGTGTGGGATAGATGTTGAGCTCGCAAACATTTATTCTCCCTGCATACTCCCCTAGCTCCAGTTTTTTTGCAATCCTGAGTTTATACCCGGCTTGTCAACCGTCGGTGTTTCAATGGTGGATAAATAAAGGGTTACTGCATATTGGGGACTACCTGGATGGGCTTAATCCCCGTTCTCTCCAATGTTTCTTGACAAGATATCAATTGCCTCCTGGGAAATTATTTCATTATTATCAACTTATCTCATTTATCGGTAGTAAACTCAAAATAATCACAGAAACCTTGCACACGTTTGGGAGGTCCGTTGGAGGTCTCCTGTGGAGCGACTGGGATGATGAGGGGTTCGTTTATCTATTATCTATGCTTCCCTTGTTGATCCTACTCACACAAATTTATCTTATATGACTCAATGGGAACAGGATTTGAATAGCTCATTAGACCTGGATACTTGGTGAGATGTGGCCCATTCTTTATCTCGATTAATACTGTTCTTATCGAATCCAACTATAAAACGCTACTTACACATACTAATCGTTGGTATCCACTCACTCTCTATCTGGTTTTCCCTACGTCGCACAGGCTAAAATGTACCCGTTCATGTCCACCTACTTGCTTTTGACATTGTAGAGCAAGATATGGCACTCAATGTTCCCAATATATGGTGGAAAGTGGTTCCGTGGATGGTAAATATGTTTTTGGATCCGAATGATTAATTTTTTATCTATTCTGTAACAGGATTAATAACCTATCCGAGCAATCACCTGAAGTTGCGCTTATATCACTTGCTACCATTCACATGAATGTTACCCAACAAATCGATTAAGTTGAACGTCCTCCTAACCATCTTATTAATGGCAGCCAGCTGCATCCGACCATGCTAGCACTAGAATGTTGGAGACAATCACTGTTTCCCATAGGATTGGGTTAACACAAAAACATCAATTGGATGAATGCTAAAATGAAAAACTTTCAACAAGTATCTGTAAACAATGATGGTGGCCTGGATTTGAGGTGCACGTGGGAACAATGGTGATCAAGATATATTACTGGTTAAGTTAATGTGCCTACCGGCTCTCCAAACACACCACGTCCACCACCCACCGCCCCTCCCCCTTATTTTTTCTCTCTAAACTATCTCTCTCTCTCTTAACCTTAGCAATTACCTTTTTATGAACTTTTCTAGTCTTCCATCCTTAATTTCTCTTTTCCTTCTCTTAGAACTGATCTTTGATACTTTTGTAAAAATCTATAAGATTACTTTTCCTAATAGTCACTGACAGGATGTAAAGTTTCACCCGTCTAGTGGATGATGTGTTACCTTTGTATACAATCGTGGTTGACTAGGATATTTTTCCTAGAATCTTTCTGTGAGCCGCTTATGTACTAAGAATATGCATTATGTAACTCCACTCACTCCCATGTTCGTGTGAATAATTGTCTATCTATATTTCTATTATACTGTTTGGTACTACCGATCTTCCTTTCATAAAAAATCTGAAGTATAAAAAAAGAATAGAAAAAATTACAATTTTAATTTTAATATAATAAATTTTAATTTAAATATATAAATAATAAGAAATTTAAAATATTATTAATAAAAAAATATAAATTTATTAATATATTCTTGTTTTCTTCTTTCAATTTGTCCAAAAACCCATGTGGCAACACATGTGAATCTGAAAAATACTTAACCATACTTATTAATCAAATTTCTTGGGTTGGTCTACTACTTTCCCAAAAAGGGGTCATTATTTGGGGTTAAAAAAAAGGTGCTATCCTGATCCTGGCAATTTCAGCATGGACCTCCGAAACTGTGAGTAGGTAGTCTGGCAAGTGTAATGAGGAAATAAAGCCGCGATAAAAAAAAGAGCCTGGAAGATGCTTTATTCGGCATTTTGGAGTCCTGTACTTGGCTATAGACTTGCCAAAAACGGTCTCTCACGCTTGCGAGGTACCCCCCATACTCGTGATAATGTAAGCAAAATGTTATTTGGGGGAGTAAAATTCCTCATATACCCATGTGCATGTGGTGAGCAGTAAATCATTTAAGTTGACAATTTTGGTGTAAAAAAAAAAATATTTTTTTTTGGTCATTTATCCAAAAAACTTTGAGGTAAAAAAATAAATCTACTTCTATTGAATCTCATATGCGCTCCACAGCAAATAGTATATGGTGTGTCTACATTCCAAAGAAGGGTCTCCGTATTGGGGTGTGGGGGGGGGGCAGTTCTATGCCCAGCAATTAGAAGTTTATGCCACAACACATCACTCACTCTTCTCTAACCACCTGGACATACCAAACCTATTCTGACACCTTTTTTTGTTCACATGAAAAAAAAATCAGTAATTTTTTTGCTAGAGCAAAATTTAATATAGTAAAACCATATATATTAATTTTAAAGGCATACAACCCTAAGTAATACAAATAGGTTGTGTACACTTTTCTACAACTTTATTAAGGCAACATCATACCAAGTAGCAGGGCGATTTTTTTGCAAATGCAAATAAAAAAAACACAATATACACATTTTTTTTTTACATTAATTGCACACACAAAAAAACACAATCAAATATTGGCCAATTCTTCTTTGGTAAAATATAAAAAGAATATAAAGAATGGTATGATGCCCGAGTAAACAGATACCAAACATTGACATGCTTTAAAAACTTGCGCATGCCGCCGTGCAATAGGTGACAAACTGCAAACATTTTTATTTTTAAATATCCATAGGCAACACAATGTAAAAAGTCCTTTAAAAGCTAACCATTTATAAGATTTAATCAGAGGAAGGTCCTAGTGTTACGAATTACTTAATACTGCCCTGTGAACGCTGACATTCCACGGTCCGACAGCGGCTAATACCTCACATCGCATTTGTGCAATACCCGCTGTTTATATACCCGGCAACAAGGTCAAAGGCTTGAGCACACTCAAGGTGTGCGCGCATCATCAGGGAAAGGGCGATTTTTTTTTTTTAAGTTAATTTTGATTATTTTTAATTATTTTTTTCCCACATTGTACCTATCATTTTTTTTTTTAGCACTTATAATGCAAATAAATTAGGGGAATGGCCAATTAATATCTAACCCTATAAACTTCAACTGGGCATCTGCCATAGTATAATTTGTTATTCAGAAATCTGGGGGTCCCTATCAACCTCTAATCCAGACTCTGGCTATCTCCCTCTGCCCGCTACAATTTATCTAATCAAACCAAAATCGGTGTGAGATTCCATATTGCTTTCCCAATTTACAAATGGCCGCTGTTTAATAATCCTGTCGTAATAAACGAGGAAGTGATGAAATGCATGTAAAGCATTTCCGAATTGTTTTAGAACTATTAGCTGATGATTGGGGCACCACTCTGGTCTCCAAATACGCTCTATGGTCTACTGGCAAAAACACCAACAGAAACACCACCGCTGCGTTCTCTCAGGTTCCCCCGATGATGGCACGGCACTGGGTACAAGAAGGCCCGGAAGCAGCAGCGGAGAGGGGGGCAATGGGTCCCGCCGATGGCACGGGACTGCCCGAGAAGGCCCTTGGAAGGCAGCAGGTGGAGGGGGCGCATTCATCTTCCCGCTGCTTGTAAAAGCAATCCCTGCAAGTGCTAAATTAGCCACTAGGTAGTGACTTTTTACATGAAAGCCGATTGCCAGCTGAAAAAAAATAAAATGAACGATACCAGTATGATGCCATGCCACGCTGTATGCATCATTCCTGGTAATAACCCCATACAAAGTCCATGATGTAACCAGTAACGTCGCTAGTCCTTGTTTGAGGTCTGGTATACTATTCTCCATTTTTTTTTTGTATGTAGCCTGTGGACAGAATTGAAAATAATTTTGGGGAGAATAAATACTCTGCCCCCCAGAATAAAGTGTGTGGTAATGCCCACCATTAAGAATATAGCCATACCGCCCTGGCATCCCACCCACTTCTAATTGGTGGGCACACACTTAAGGTCACACTCTTTGGCCACCAAGCGCCACAGTTTCCCAAGATTTAGAACAAAATGTCTAAATAGTGGCACGCTTAAATAAAAATTGTCCACGTACTGTATACAGTTGGTACCCCATAATGGAAATAAGGATGACCAACTATCCTCTTGTCACTGCTTCGGCTCCCCATGAAGTCTGGGCATCCCAGGGGGGCTCCATTGAGACTATCTTTTCCCTATGAAACGACCAAAACCAAACTTTACATGAATTATACGCATATGTGCCCCTCTCACTGGTCTTCTAACGATCTTGACCCCCCCATATATCTGGCACGCATGCATGGGGAGAAAATTGTTTGACTGTGCAAAGGCTGGCCCAGAAAAAATTAATGATGGACTTCATCAACGAAGACTGATATATGCTGGGAGTATAGATATCTGCAAATATTTTGATTAAGGTGATTTGCGAGGTGCTGAATTTTGTGGAGCCAGTACAAAAATTTCAGGGTTACCCTGAGGATGACAGAGTGTATTATCATTGGAAATGCATAAATACACAATTATAACTCTCATATCTATGCCTGGCCTAATGCAGCAGAGAAACACGGCATATGATGAATCGGGTCTGCTGACCAAAAAACAACTTCAATTCATTTCTTTTATTTAAAGCCCATTTTGGGGTAGGCCCCAAAAAAAAAGTAAAAATCCAAAACCGTAATGATTTCCATTCGAATGGTATTGGGAAGGGTTTTTAATTTTTGGGTTTGGGATCGATAAAATTTTTGTCATTTTAAAAATTTCTTTGAACCCAATCAAGGGAACAGATATTTCCGGAAAACAGCTCCAAAAATCACGGGGGAAAAGGGGGAAAGACCATGATGTACTAAACTGGGTGGTACTCGCCAGATCACCAAAAAAGGGACGGGCACTAAATAAATGGGACTCTGCTGCATATGAAGTCCCTCCCCAAAAAATTTCCGGCAAGTGCAAACAAAAGATCAGGGCCTAAAATTTTGGGAAACACTGGCGGTTTTGTGCAAGTATCCCAAATGACAGTGTCAGGGGGTCCACGGGCGTCCGGGCGGTCCGGCCATGCGCCTTTGGGGGACGGCTTCCGCCAGGGCCCAGGCCTAAAGGGCCCCCGGGGAGCCGGGGTGACAGGATTCCGCGCATTTGCCTGGGACCCCTGGCGCGCCTCGGCGGCCCAAAGACAGCCCCGGGGGGGCCCTCCCGAAACCCCCCAATGACAAGGGAGGGGCAATAATTTTAAAGAAGCCCTGCACTTTTCAGTAAAACGCTGCAAGGGCTATCGATTCCGAATTCCCGTAAACCCTTTTTTTTTAGACCCGATTACCCTGACTTTCGCCCGCCTAAACCGTGTTTGACCCCCGGAAATTGGGGGCCTGAAATAAACCTTGGGCCCTT
>CATNWA010005750.1:0-12269 GCA_951230385.1 Staurois parvus
AGGGGGATGTAATTACTATAGGGGGGGGATGAAATACATAATATGGGGGATGAATTACTATAGGGGGATGTAATAACTATAGGGGGGATGTATTACTATATGGGGATGAATTACTATATGGGGAATGAATTACTATATGGGGAAGGTATTACTATGGGGATGAATTACTATATGGGGGGGGATGAATACTATAGGGGGGAAGAATTACTATATGGGGATAATAACTATAAGGGGATGAATTACTATATGGGGGATGAATTACCTATGGGGATGAATTACTTTACTAAGGGGGGGATTGAATTACTATATGGGTCGGATGAATTAACATATGGGGAGGATGAATAACTAAAAATAGGGTGGAGCAATCCTTATCGAGGATGCTGGACCATTATAGACGAGGAGATTATAAGTAATGCTTACTTAGGGGAGATATTACTATAACCTTACTAATTGCATCTTCGACCATGGTATAGGGCACGCGCTTTTCTGAAACACTGGCTCTATGAAAGACTTCCTCAGAAGGCACCCTGATTTGACGGTAAATAATAGGATGGTATTGGGGGGTTGGCTCTTGAGTGTGAAAATAGCGTGTTTTAATGGTGCCCATTGTTCTTTGTTACTTAATGGTTTTGTTCATTTTTCGTGCACCTATGTTTATAAATATATACCTATGTGAGTGAGATTATTAAAAAAATCAATGATAACGTTATTTTTCCACCATTAAAGAAGGTTTCCCCCCTTCGGTTCACACACGGACATGCAAACAATGTTGGGGTTTTCAGAATCACACTCTAGCACGAAGAATGGTTAATGCAATCAGAAGGTACTTAGTGAGTAATCCTTTCATAATGCGTTGGCATTGAATTCCTGAAACAGTTTACAATTTCATTAATGTTCAATACCAGGGGAGTATTCATAGTTGCCCATATAAAGGTACACTTACTCCAATTCTGTATATTCCTTGAGGAAGAAAATATGGTTCACAAACACAGTTAGGTGTACTCCCACTTAGTTCATTTGCTAGAACACATCTAAGATCACAGTGAGATATGGCATGATCATCTACAACAAGACAGCACGTCAATATAGGTGAAATACAATCAGAACCTTACTTGTAAATTCACGCATGAATGATTTGACTAAAATTTAAAAGTTAAATGCACTAGAATAACTAGTTTCCACGAGGCAAAAATTCAGCCACAGTCTCAGTAAGCATCCCTTGAGACCTCCTCTTAAGAGGCTCTCAAATTTTTTCTAAAATCGAGAACAGTGTGGTTCCCTCAGCCAGGCCCAAAGAACTCCAAAATTCGCAACTAAATAGGATTCACAAATAAAACTGCTAAACAAATTGGCAGATATGGCCTTTGTCTTTCATCTGGTGACAAGCTATTAGAACTTGTCATAATCCTTATTTGGGTAATCCATGTTCAACAGCTGGAGGAATTTCACCCTCATATAATCTTTATGAGACTAGTCAATATAAATCTTATCCAAAAAAGGTATAGGAAACTTAATATGGTAATACCATGTTTGATTGAACTTTCACACCCCCCCAAAACCACAGTAAACATGGCTAGATGTTGAGTCAGTATGGCCAACATGTAAAAGTGACTGAAACTACTACAAAAGACTTAAAACCTTCAGCTTCTGTGTGCCTTGTGCATACCCTCCTTCTCCTGGTATCTAGTTATTTACTCGGCACTATACTAATATCTAATAGTAGGCAATGCACTAGTCGAGTTGCAATAGAACAGCTGCAAGAAAAATCACAAAAGAAACTTTTGCTCAATCGACTTAGCTGGCATGAAAGATTATGTTCTGGCATCTTACTTAGCCTATTCCATCTCAGCCTGAGCGTGTCCCTTCAGAGACCTAGCACTCTTGGATTTTAGTCTTCTTTCAATCACAGAGTTTCAGCAAAAACACTCCTCCAGACGCCAACCATTCCCATTATGGCTCATGCACACTTTGTCATAAGTGTCAGGCCAATAAGGGATCTTTCATATATATGGTGTGGGAATGTCCCAAAGTTAGCCTCTTTAGTCTAAAGTCACAGAATTTATTGCAGACACATTTGATCTGCCAAATGTGTGTAGTTCTTTGGTGTGCCTCTTGGGGGTGTTTGAGGATGGACAATGCTACTAAACTTTTTCTGAGGCTTCTGTTCTTTTATGTGCAGAAGCTGATAGCATTGAAATTGGTAAAATACTAATATTCTTGGTCTAGTGGCATGGAAAAAAATGGTTATTTGGACATCCCATTATTTGAAATGACATATGAGGCTGGGGGTCCCCCCCAAAAAATTAAAAATATGGTACGGGTGGCAGATTCACAAACAGGGTGGTAAAAGCCCGTGGGGCATGGTGGGCAACCTTTTTTTAACTGAGCCAAATCTCCCCAAAACCCAGATTAAATTTATTTTAAACCACTTTTTTAAAACGAAAATACTGGGTGGGACATGTTTTAAAACTTCAATAAGTTTTTATTAATTCACCCCCCCATATAATTCACCCCCCAATAAATTTTCCCCCCCTAGAATTTCACCCCCCTTTTAGAAAATTCTTTTCCCCAAATAATTCCCCCCCCATATAATTCATCCCCCATAAGAAAATTCTCCCCCATATAATTATCCCCAATAGTAATTCACCCCCCCATATAATTCATCCCCCTTTAAATTTCCCCCTAGTAACATCCCCCTATAGAAATTTTCACCCCAAAATTAATTTATCCCCCATTAGAATTCCCCCCCAATTAAAATTCCCCCCCAAATTTCTCCCCAATAGTTATTCACCCCCATAGTAATTCACCCCCCATATATAATTCACCCCCATAAATTCACCCCCCATATGAATACCCCCATATAGTAATTCACCCCCCATATAGTAATTCACCCCCATATAAATTCATCCCCCATAGAATTTCCCCCTATAAAATTTCTCCCCCATATAGTAATCATCCCCCATAGAAAATTCATCCCCATTAGTAATTCACCCCCATGTAATTCACCCCCAAGTAAATTCACCCCCCCTATAGAATTTCACCCCCCATAAAAATTCACCCCTCATATAGCAGTATAATAAGTAGAATGAAAGCCAAGTCCCCCCTTGTCAACCCTTTAACCTTTGCCCCCGGGGGTTTCCTCTCCGGTTCCCCCGTTCCGGTCTCGGGGCGGACTGGGGGGACCTACCCCCTTCACGTTCGTCCGCTGCCCCGCCTACACACTCCTGACACCAATCACGGCCAATCATTGCATTTTAGACGCGCCCGGTGTTTTTTTTTTTGGATCACGCGCAGAGTCCCCCCGGGGCCCGAGAGGGGAGGGGGCGGGCCCCGGGACACAAAAGCTGCATTAAAGCTTTAAAGACCCATTGGCTCGCGAGCCGCGACTTCCGACACTGCCCTAGGGGGAAAAAGTTTTTTTTTGATGCAAACCCCTTTCAATCGGGCCCTTTGGGGGGGGGCCCCAAAATTTCTGCTTCCTAGGGGATTTCTGGGGTTGGGTTGTTTTTTTTTTATTTTTGATTCATTGTTGGGGGGCTTGTACACTCTAAATGTTTTTTAACTTTGTTGTTTTTTCGTTTTTTTTTTGTTTTCTGTCTTTTATTTTTTTCCTATGTTAAAACAAGATAGAATATACAAAAACAAAAGGTTTAAAATCTAGCTCATTGGGTAATACCCTTTTCCCTTTTCTTTTTGGGAAATGGGAGGGGGCAAGTATGGAACATGTTTGTTTTTGGTGCGGTATCGAACTGAAACCCTGCTGTGCATTGCCCAAAAGTTTGTGTTGGAAAAAGTCCCGTATAGGGGTTTTTTTGAACCTTAATTACATTACATATGGCAAAAAAAAAACAGTTTAAAAAAAAAAAGGGCAAGGTGTTGAGGGAAAAAAAGTACTTTATAAAGTTTTGAAATTTTGTGGGAAAAGGAACTTTTAGAATCACTGTAAAAAGTTTCTGAAAGTGATATAGAATTTTATAAACACAGGGTCGAGGGTCCAAAAACAAACGGTGATATATATAATTTTATATTTTAAAATAAACCTTTGGTTTTAAAATAATTTGCCGTCAGACATCATAACCTGATCAATCACTGTTTTTGGGGAGAAAAAAATATTTCTACATGGGAGATAAATTTTCTAGCAGGTGTATTGAAATAAAAGAAATCCAACAGTCCAACAGTCTGACATGCATTTTCTGTGATTCTTTTAATTTAAAACCTTTAATTTAAAAGGGGGTGTTTAAAATAATAGCATGTGGAGTTTTTATTAGGGGGTTTTTTGAAAAACAGGGGGCCCAAATATTTCCCTTATTTAAAAAAGGAAAGGGGAGCAAATTTTTTTACAGCTGGTGTTCAGGCATTTCCCCTCTGAAAATTTTGAGGGAAAAAGGGCTTTTTTCCAGAATTGGAAAAAAGGGAAAAAGCGTGCCTTTATTTTAAAAAATTGATTGGGGAGGGGGAAAAAATATAAAAAGGGGGGGGGCAGGGAAAATGGGTAGGCTGCTCACTAAAATGATCGCAAATGCCTTAAAAAAGGAAAACCCAAAAAACCCGAAAAACCGGGGGAAGGAAAACGAAAAACTAAACCCTTCGGGAAAGGTAGAAGAATAGCCAAAAAAGGCAAGGACTTTAGCCAACAATCAGCTCCCCGGGGAAAAATCAAAAAAGGGGCAAAAATTTCCCGGGGGATACTGTTAAAATTTTGAAAACCCCCTATGTGAAGCCAAGCTATCTGTAAAAAAGCCCCCGCAAAAATCCCCCTGTTGAAAAAAAGACATGTGCTGAAGGGGTTACAATTTGCCAAAGAGTACATTGACGGGCCTAAAGAGAAATGGCGCAACATTTTGTGGACTGAATGAACGTAAGATTGTTCTTTTTTGGTCTAGTGCCGAGACATTTGTCAGACGACCCCCAAAACACTGAATTCAAGCCACAGTACACAGTGAAGCATGGTTGCGCAGCATCATGATCTGGGGATTTTCCATACTACGGTTTGGCCTATTTATCGCTTACCTAGGATCATGGATCAGTTTGAACTACATTCAAATACTTGAAGAGTCGTGCTGCTGCCTTATGCTGAGGAGGAAATCCCTTGAAATTGTTCAACAAGACCAACGACCCCCAAACACACCATACACTGCAACATCTTGTTCCAACCAACCAATTGGACGGTAAGATGGCAGCCCCAAATCCCCGATCTTAATCAAATAAATACCTTGTGGTGACATCAAAAAATGCAGTATTTTCTGACAACAAAAACCAAACTAGAATAGAGAAGAACGTGGAATGTATGTCCAATCATCCTGGGCTGGAATAACCTGAATCACAGGTGCCAGAATTTGGGGTGACTCCATGCAACCACAGATGTACATCAGTTTCTCAGGAACAGTGTCTTAATCTCTCTCACTAAATATTCAGTACGTGCATTCAAAGAGAAAGCAAAATCGTCAAACATTTTTTCAGATTTTATATAGTTGAACTGTGTGAGTTTTTGTAAGAAGGAAAAAATACAAACACTGGCTATTTTTTTTTGAGAAAAAGCCTAAATATTTCACTTTCTATCCAGTTTTTAGAGGAACAACACAAGATTTTTGATATAATTTTTCTATCATGTTATTTGATTTGGAGAATAGAATGTGTTGTGTTCCCAATGCATTTGGGGTATGGAAAAAAAAGCTATTAGAAGGGTTTGGCTTTATTCATTTTTTTTCAACACATGCTATTTTTTTAACACAACTGAATTATATTGGGTATAAAAAAGAATCCCCCCCTTTAAAAAAATATCATTTTTTGCTTAGCGCCTAAAATGAAGACAGACATTTTGGGGTTTATTTCTAAAGCTGGGAGGCAGAATCAGGCTCATTTCTGCAGATAAAAAAATCATTTAACCAAGCTTGTTCAATTAAGCTTTTTCAGTAAAAACCGGAAGCTGATTGGTTTCCAAGTGAAAGAACAAAACCAACGTTCAGGAAAAAAAAAAAAAACAAAATCACTGAGTTGAAAAAGGATTGCCCCCCCTTTTTTTAGATTTTGTTAACCCCCTTTTGCTTTAATTACAACATTTTTTGTTGGGATATGTCTCTACTAACTTTGCCATCTGACATTGCAATATTTGCCCCCTTTTCTTGCAAAAATTTCTCAAGTTCACTAAAGTGACTGTGGCCATTTTTGGACGCAGCTTCAAGTCATTTTCAATAAATATTAAGTTGGGCTGTGACTAGGGCTTGCAAGGACATTCCCCTTTTTTTCAACCCCGTGTGGCCATTTTTCTGTTGGGTTTGAGCATTGTAAGTTAGAAGGTAAACCCTTCCCCCCATTGCCCTTTTTCGGGGAAAAAGGCGGGCAAAATTTTTCCTCAAAAAATTTGAGGGAAATTTGCCCCATTTTTTGGGTTCCTTCTTTTCCCGAAAAGTGCTACAACCCCCAATAACAAAAATTTTTCCAATTTCCATGCTTTACTGTAGAATTTGGTGTTTTTTTGGGAGGGGGGAGTGAATTGGATTTCGGCCAGAAATACATTTTTATTTTTTTGAGTTATTTTATTAAAACAGTATTTATAAAGCGCCAATGTTCACTCGGCTGTACATTAAAAAGGGGGGAACAAACATGTGACAGAACAATCCCAATACAATGAAAACATGAGGGGATCGGGGCCCTCCCTTTTTCCCGAGTTTTAAAATTTAAAAGGGGAGGGGGCAGGGGTACAGGAGGAGATACTGGGGGGGATGGGGGGGAGGGAAGAGGGGAGGAGGTCAGAAAAAGTTAGAGGGGATGGGGGTTAGGTTTTCCCCTGAAGAGAGGGGTTTTTCAGGGTCCCGCCAAAAGGGGGGAGGAGATTAGGTGAAAATTTTATTTTTTTGGGGAGGATTTTCCCGGGGAATGGGTGACACCCTGGGAAGTCCTGGAGGGGGGCCCATGGGGGGAAAGGAGACCGGGGAAACTAGGAAAGGGGGTTCTTGTGAGGAGCGGAGTGTGGGTTTGGGCGGTATTGGATATTAGGTCAGGGGATGTTTTTTCGGGGCGGAAAATGGTGGCCCACTTTGACGCAGTTTTTAAGGTTTTTAAATTTGATCCGTTGCGCAAAGGGGGGGGAAACCAGTGGGGGTATGGCAGAGGGGGGGGGGGAAAGGGGCCCTTTTAAAAGGGTTTAATGGGGCCCTGGCGGGCCGTTTTCAGGATGGGACTGAAGGGGGGATAGGCAGGGGGCGAGGCAGGCCAGTGAGGGGGGAGTTGCAGTAGTCAAAGTCGTGTTTATGTTTGGAGGATGGATGAGTTTTGGGTGGTTTCTTGGGGTTTTTGGAAAACGTGCGGTTTTTGGCAATTTTGGGGAGGTGGAGTTTGCACGATTTTGTTAAGTTTGGGATTTGGGGCGGGAAAGGGAAGGTTGGAGCCCAGAATGCACCCAGTACTTTTGGGCCTGCAAGCGGGTTTGATTTTGGGCCCGTTGTTGGATGTGATGTAGAAGTCAAGGGGGGGTGGGGTTGGGGGGGGGGGAAACAAGGAGCTCGGTTTTGCGGGAGATTCAGTTTAAGGAAGTGGAGGACATCCAATCTGATATGTCGCTCAGTGGGTTTGTTGAGGGGGGCAGAGACCAAGGGGGGTGAGGGGGGGGGTTGAGGATAGTTTTTGTGTGTCGTCGCATAATTTTTGGTAGTTGAAGCCGTGAGAGGGGATGAGTTGGCCAAGGGAAGGGGGTTTGTGGGGGGGAGAAGAGAAGGGCCCCAAGGACAGAGCCTTGAGGGCCCCCAACAAGGGGGGGAGTGGGGGGGGGAGGGGGGTTTAGCATTATAGGTAACGCTGAAAAAGAGCGTTGTGACGGGTTTAGGATGAAAAGCCGGGAAAAGGAGACCCAAATCTCTGGGCCGGGGGAGGGGTAGTATTTTGAGGAGGGGGGGTGGTAAAACTGGGTCGAAGGCCCCAGAAAGGTCAAGGAGTAGGAGAAAACTGGGGGGCCTTTTGCTTTGGGGGTTTAAAAAGGTCGTTGGGGGTTTTTTGGGAGTAAGGGGGTTTTCCCGGGGGAGGGGGGGGGGGGAGGGGGTGGGATTTTGGGGGGTAGTGGGAGTGAGGGGGGCTAGGGGTGGGGTGGGGGGGGGGGGTGGGTTTGGGGGGGAGGGGAAGGTGGGGAGAGAGGGGGAGGGGGGAGAGGATGGTGGCGAAGTAAGTCGTAGGATGAGTGATGTTGGTAGTGGGGTAGAGAGGGGGGTGGGGTGGAGAGATGGGTCGAGCCCGCGTGAGGATGGGAGGGTGAGCGAGGGAGGTGAGGGTGCTCAGTGTAAGAGCGTTGTTTGTGAAGGTGGGGAGTACTGGACGCAGTGAGAGGGGATTGGAGTGGATTGTTGTAGGCGGAAGTGCTCCAGCAGGTGACGGGCGTGGGGTGGGGCAGGGAGGGTAGGTTGGTTGAGGCGGATGATAGAAGAGAGGAGGGCGAGATGGCTGTCTGGAGTGGCACGGACTATGGGAAGGGTTCGCGAGAATATAGGGAGGTAATGTGAAGAGGGTTGTTGAGGGGAGGAGGAACGTATAAGAGTGGATGGGGGGAGAGCGAGCTGGTAGTGTGCGAGCGCAGGAGATGCGCGAGGCATTCGGCGGTGAGTGGAAATGCGGCTAGATGGAGCATCGGTCAGACTAAGGGTAGTAGAGCTGCTAGTAGGGAGGTGATAGCGAAGAAGCATCGCGTCTGGAGTGTAGTGGCGGATCAGAGGCTGGTTAGGATTCTCATAACGTGGGGGGACGAGGAGTTGGAGTTATGAGGATCCGGGGCGAGAAAGCGAGCGGTAGGTGGAAGGGCGGGCGGACGGCAGGCTTGAGCGGCGATAGGGGAGCGAGAGGAGCGGGAGGTGATCAGCGGACAAGCGCGAATGAGGGAGGGCTAGCGACAGCTGATCGGCGCGCATGGCTGGCGGGTAATGCGGTCGAGTGGTGTTGTGAGCGGGAAGGAACGGGAGGATTGGAGGCCGGCAAGGTATTTGATCAACATCTGGCTCGTGGCTCGAATTGGGGGTGGGGAGGGGGGGAGAGGTGGTGGGGTGCCGATAGATAAGTAGTGGTTGTGAGGGTATGCAGTGACGTCTGGTATGGGAAGCGGGGGCTGGTGGGGTGGGGGATTATGGGGCTCAGATTATTAGTAGCTCACAGGGGAAGGTGAGAGCGGGGAAAGGACGTGGGGTTGACGAGATTGAGTAAGTTGGCTAGGAGCTGCGGTTGGGAGTAGCAGAAATGGACGACCGCGTAAGGGGTTGCGTTGAGGGGGGGGTGGGTGTGGAAGAGGGGAGGGGCGGCTGGGGTGAACGTTAGGGGGTGCGGGGGAGGTAGCTCGGCGTGAATAAGCTGAAAACCCCCCCCTTTTTGGAGGAGAAAGGGGGAGAAAAAGGGGGGATTTGGGGGCGGGAAAGTGGAGGAGCGTGGGAAAAACCCCCTAGTGGAGGTGTTCGGGGCAGGGGAGAGTGGGAAAAATAGGAGGGGTTGGGGGGGTGCCCTAGAGGGGGGAAGGGAAACAGTGAGGGCCCCAATATACAAATGTTTTTGGAGGAAACAGAGGATATTGTGGGAAAGGATTTTGGGAAAGGAGGAGAGGAAAAAGAAAGGAGTAGAAGAGGCATTGTGGGGGGTGATTGGGGGCAGTAAATAGGGAAAATGTTTTCAATGAGGGGGAGATGGGCAAGTTTTTGGGGGGGGGGGGGCAAAAGGGGGAAAGAAATTTTGATTTGGGAACAGAGGATAGTAGTATGAAGATGAGGAAAAGATTATATAAAGGTACACAAGTGGGAGTCAGGCATGTAAGAGAGTTTCCCCAGGGGGTTTTTTTGCTTGCAGTTGTCCAGCATGCAGTAGATTTCCCTTTCTGTTGTTTTGGGCTTTCCCCCTGCTTTTTGGGGCAACGCTGTGGGTTTAAAATGCTTTTGCACCTTTCGAAACCGCACTCCGTCAGAAGCACACCCCCATCAAGACTGTGCCCCCCATCAGAGATTTTTCCCCCCATGAGGGTCAATTTTTAGTCTCCTTTGACCAAACACCTTTTTCCTGTGGCCTTTTGAATCTTTTAAGGGCATTTTTTTTAAAAATTTGGTCCCTGGCGCAAGTGGGCCTTTTTTGAGGAGAGGCTTTTTTTTGCAACCTTCCCCTACAAGCCCCCAAAAATTTTTGGAGAAATTTTTAATATTGTTGTCCCCATTTCACACAATGACCACTCTTTTTTCATAAATTCCCGCAAAATGCTTCAGATTTTTTAGGCCCCCTTTTTTTTGGGGCCTCTCTGACCAAATTTCCTCCTGGCTCTTTTTATCCAGTTTTGGAAACAACATCCTGTTTGGGAGGGGGGGTCCCCCGTTGTACCAAAAACCTTTCCAATTTAAAAAATAACTTCACTGGTGCTTCTAGGTTCTAAAAAAGCCCCTTTTAAATTTTTTGTATCCATCTCCTGACTTGTGCTAGGGCCCCAACTTTAAAATCAGAGAGTTTTGAATGCCTTGCCACCCATAGTTATTGTTTTCTTCAGTTGCAAAAATTAGGGATGAAATGCTCCGGAAAGCCCCTTTCCCTGCTGAGCTAATCAAAAGATACAGCTGATCACAGTTGAAAGTGAAAAGGGTTTGTGTGCCATCGAGAAGGTGATTGGGGGAAAAAATTGGGGGACCCCCGCGGGTGTCAGGAAGGAGTGGAAAAACAAGTTAACACGAGAACGGGGAAATCCGGGCCGAAGTGCTGGAAAATACTGGAATTCACCCCAGGGTATGCTTTTTGGGCGCAGTTTTTTTCCGGGGACCATTCCTTTCCTGACTTCTCCAGACAGTAATGGGGAAAACCCGGGGCACACCAGTTGAGGCAGGGAATCACCCGAAAACAAAGGGGCTTTCCCTTTGGTGGGGTAAAATCTAAACTTAGAAATTTTAGGGGGGAAAAAAATTTAAAAATTTCCCCCCATTTAGTAATTTTTTTTAAAAAAGTCACTGGGTTTGGGGCCCTTAAAGAAAAGGGTTGTTAAAATTTTGGGGGTTTGGGTTTCTGAACCGCCCACTAGAAAGCCCTTTTGAATCCCCTAACCCAGAAGAAGTATTTAGGGCTGCCCAAAATTGGAAACCCTTGAAAGGGGGGGTTTAAATACACACTTTTTTCTCCAGAACTAAAGCAAGAGAGTCCACTTAAACCTCCAGGCAGCTAGCTTTTTTCAGAATAAGAGGTCAGAAATAGCAGCATCCTTGTTTCTTTCATGACAGATTTTATGCAGGAAGCAGAGTGATAGAACTGAGCCACCGAGAGCCCATATTAGTGGCATATGTACAAAACCCACATTTAGTATAATGAAAAAAATATAAAAGAGCAAAATTAAAAAAAATGGAAGTTAATAAAATACTTCATGGTAAATACTGAAATAATAATTTATAATAAAATATGATTTCAGTGCACAGAAATGTTTCTGAAAAACTTCCCCAGTAATATCATTATGCATTATTTTAAGGACAATGCAGCATACTAATATTTGTGTTATGTAATATAAATTGGTGTTTTTTTAATATACATGTGACATAAGATCACACTGTTTTTTCTACTTACAGAAAGGTGCTTACACAGCCACAGGAGCCCCAGTGTGCGGGGACTGACCCTCAAAGGCCAGATGGTAACTGTACCACCAGATGGAGTCGACTTTGCCAAGAAAGCTCTGTTTGGCAGGTTTTTTTTCCTGTGGTTCTAAATATATATATATTATATATAATCTCCAGATAAATATAGATATCTGTAGAATCTTCCTGCTTAGCTAATTTGATTTTCCTAAACATACCCTTTTCTATACTTATGAAGTCAGAAGCAAAAAAATGATTAAACATGATATTTAGTATTATAATTTTGAGCAAACCTATTCTGTATTACTAAAATTTTTTTTCAGTTAAAATTTAGGAAAAAAAACATGTCATTTATAGCAAAAACTTTAAAGGTTCATTCACACTTTGGAATGCACCCTGCCCGCGATTACCTGCGAGAACCCCAGCCGAGTTTCCCATGATTAGCCACCAAGTAAGCAGCCCCATTGCAAGAAGGCTGCCGACTCTCGAAGCGAATTGTGTCCACTTGCAGCCAATTTATCAGCCTGGACGCGATACCTGCGCCAGGGCCCATCACTCGCATGTATTTGAGAGATTCCACATGAGTGGATACGATTAGTTGCAAGAGCCTGCAGTCTCCCCTTCCTTTTAATAGGGCTATCAACTCGCAGCTAATCATGGGAACCCCCCCTGGGGTTCTCCAGGTAATTCATTGCAGGGTACATACGCAATGTG
>CATNWA010005752.1:0-185000 GCA_951230385.1 Staurois parvus
TCTGCATCAATTCTTTGTAAAAGTAGGGCTGTGTTGTGGCACTCCCTCAAGGGACAGGTCCATGATGCCCTGCGCTCACAGTATTTCCACAGTCTTCCAGATTGAACAACTCTGCGCATCATTTAACGTAAAAGATTAAGAACCTCTTGTGGGGCATTCCTCCATAATGCAGAAATTTGCCTTTCTCTGCATCATTTCACTGTAAATCTAGGGTTCTGTTGTGTCACCCCTTAAGAAACGGGTCCGTGATGCTCTGTACTCAAAGCATGTCCTTGGTCTTCCATGTTGAATGACATCCAGGCAAAATGTTTTTTGGACCATGCAGTGGGGCTGTACCTGCACTGCATGGGCCATCTGCTCCTTTTTGTCTAGGGGTCATAAAAGAAGAGATATACTAACCGAATCTGCTGACCCTTGGAGTGCAAGATGGGCTCCGAGCATGAGGATGGCAGGAACAGTCCACCGCTGGACCTGGGGGAGCATGGTTTTCTGCAGGATCCGAGGACAGGGTAATGTCACGTACCTGATGTGAGACTGAATTGACGAGGTCAGCCTCACTTATGTCACCAGCCCTGACCCCGCTGATGTTGGAACAGAGGGAGTCTAGGGACCAGGGGGACAAGAGCGCCAGTGGTTGTTGCTTGCAGCTCTTGCAGATGATGACCTTGGAAGGCGGATGATCCTCTGATTTGGACACCGTAATAAAAGACAGAGCAGGTTCTGTGGATTGCCAGACGTGCAGCAGAGGTAGGTAGTGAGGACAAGAGACTGGAGCAGAGTCATGGGATAGCCAGGGTCATCAACAGTCGGGCAGCGCGGTACAAAATCAGAAGGAAAAGCCAAGGTCAGGAGCAGAGCCGAAGTCAGGAACCGGTAACAGAAGAGTAATCGAAGTCGGGTCAGGAACAAGCCGGGTTGGTAACGGAGGAATCGTAGAGGAACAAGCAGGAAACGGGGGGAGCTGAAGACCAGTCAGCACTGAACCTGAGCAGAGGCACTCCTTAAATGGGCAGTCTAGTGCCAATCTTCACCGTGTGCGTGCGCGATCGCGCATTCCTGCTCGAATGCGCACAACCGGCAATTCTTCTGCGGGAATTCCTATGCGCGTTCCCGATTGCGATTCTTCTTACAGGAAATCCCTTACAGGTAAGCAAAGCTCTTCTGGAAAACCCTGGATGAAACAAACAGTTTTCCCATGCAGTGTGGGCACAGCCCCAGTGAAAATACAAATTTTACATGGAGTTTTGCTGTGACCTAGAGACTAGAGCAGGGGTGGCCAACCTGTGGCTCTCCAGCTGCTGCAGGACTACAAGTTCCATCATGCCTCTGCAAGTCAGTAACTTCCCATCTTTGCAATGCCTCATGGGAAATGTAGTTCCACAACAGCTGGAGAGCCACAGGTTAGCCACCCCTGGACTAGAGGGATCTTGTGGAGGAAAATAGGTACTGTGGGGGACAGCAGGTCAAGAAGGCAAATATTGAATCCAGAGATTTTTGTACTGTAGACAGGGGCTTTTTTTTTTTGTATAAAATTAGCCCAGAATTGAATACAGCATTATAGTAGAACTGTTGCCAAGCTATGACCATTCAAATATTTACCTATTTAAACAAGCAGTATACTGTAAGCCCTCACTAACCTCTGCAGCTGCAGGCACTGTGGAGTAATTAATCTAAATTTGCAGCAGATCGCTGTTTGCCTTGTACTTTGGTTGGGACTGTGTTGTGCAATGCAGCTCAGGGAGAGCCCTTAGACCAGCAATGGGCAAACTACGGCCCGGCGGACCTTTTAATCCGGCCCGTGGAGCATGATACTGTCAGGATGGCTGTCAGGATGTGTGTAGGCGGGGCAGCGTGACGAACGTGACGGGAGCTAGGCTCCTCTCACAGTCCGCCCTGAAGACCGGAACGGCGCGGGAACACGGCAAGAGGAACGCGCGGAGCAAAGGTAAGTGAATTGAATTACTATAGGGGGGATGAATTACTATGGGGGATGAATTACTACGGGGGATGAATTACTATATGGGGGGATGAATTACTATATGGGGGATGAATTACTATGGGGGATGAATTACTATGGGGGATGAATTACTATATGGGGGATGAATTACTATGGGGGATGAATTACTACGGGGGGATGAATTACTACGGGGGATGAATTACTATATGGGGGATGAATTACTATGGGGGATGAATTACTATGGGGGATGAATTACTATATGGGGGATGAATTACTATGGGGGATGAATTACTATGGGGGATGAATTACTATATGGGGGATGAATTACTATATGGGGGATGAATTACTATGGGGGATGAATTACTATGGGGGATGAATTACTATGGGGGATGAATTACTATATGGGGGATGAATTACTATGGGGGGGATGAATTACTATGGGGGATGAATTACTATATGGGGGATGAATTACTATGGGGGATGAATTACTATATGGGGGATGAATTACTATATGGGGGATGAATTACTATGGGGGATGAATTACTATGGGGGATGAATTACTATGGGGGATGAATTACTATATGGGGGATGAATTACTATGGGGGATGAATTACTATGGGGGATGAATTACTATATGGGGGATGAATTACTATGGGGGATGAATTACTATGGGGGATGAATTACTATATGGGGGATGAATTACTATGGGGGATGAATTACTATGGGGGATGAATTACTATATGGGGGATTAATTACTATGGGGGATGAATTACTATGGGGGGTGAATTACTATATGGGGGATTAATTACTATGCTTGCTATGGGGGAATATTACTATACTTACTATGGATGACACATACACATCATTCATCTACTCTTGGTCCGGCCCCCGGGTCCAATATATGAACCCATTGCTGCCCTCAAGTCAAAAAGTTTGCCCACCCCTGCCTTAGACAGTTGTCACCCGAACAGTGTACTAATTGGGAGTTGTTCCCTTACCCCCTGTTTTGGTGAATAGTTCCATAAAGGGTACAGACAGCACATGGGCTCCACGCTCTATCCAAAAAAAAGGGGGGAAATGTTTTGGATGCATCTAATAGCTTAAATACATCTTTAAAACTCCTTCAGGGTTCTCCTAGGGTGAGGCTCCTCCATGGCACTTCAGGTGTGCCGATCCAAAATGCGGTAACCTCAACTGCATATTTTTGTGGTAGCGGGGGCTGCGCTTGTGCTTTTGCTTATATAAAAAAAATCCTTCAGAGCATTTCTATTTTCCTACATTTATTTTTCCTGAGTTTGAGCTCAAGCAGCCCAAGAGAAATAAAAGAAATGACATGACTTTTATTCCTTGGTATGTTTACTCTGCTATAAATAGTCGGTTTTATATTTCACTGAAAGATGTTCCACCGAAAAAGCTGTTTAACAAATCTGAAATGTTTTAGTTTTGTGAGACAACGTCCGTTTTTTAGTTCAATTTGTAAAAGTAAATTAATAGCGGTGATGGAATCAGAAGAAGAAGCGATCTGCAAAGGTTTATTTTGTGTAATGATCTGTCCGAATTAGGGGAAAATCACGCAACTGTGATTGATGAACTGTATCATTCTTCAGTAACTAGACAAACCTGAATATATATCCAGGTGAATCAACATGACCAAGCCGTTAGAAACGTGCAGTTTGTTTTATTACTGTAGTGCTACCTTCTCAAGGGCCACTGATTTTAGGTCCCCTTTTAGCTTTGTACGGCCAGGCAACAACACATTTTTCCACATCTTCACACACACAGTCAGTAATACAGTTGGAGCTGTTTTTTTAGTTGTTTTTATCAAGGGGGTAACAGTGTGGATGGGGTCTAGGGGTATATGGGAAGCCCAAGGAAGTGTAGAACTTGTGCACTGTACAAAAGATGTGTATCCAAAAGAAAATATAGCACTGAAGTCCCCTTGGTGTACCTCCTTAGACCTCAGATGAATCCTCCTCTTCCCCCAGCTGCACTGAGGGTATCCCTGGGCAAGGGGTCCCAAGAGCTAACATTTAAGCAATCTAGATGAAAAATAGTTGAGTCTTGCATCTGACCGCTCTCTCCCTTTATCTGGCCCAGGGGGTGTAGGAATACTCACACTCTCCTGTCAGCTTGGTGGGTTGGTGGCTAACTTCAGGTCTTATGCTGGGCTGGCTCCTTTCTTGCTGCTCAAGATGTCCTCCCTAGGAGGATTTGAGCAGTGGAGATCCTCCTTTCCAGTATCCTGCCTGTAGGTAGGCTCCTCTCCTCCCGGGCTTCACACTCCAGCCTTCTCTTAGTTCATCTTCCAGCTGACTCCCCTGCTGCTCAGGCTCTATTTTAGGATTGTCAGAGCCATCAAGTGGCAATAATATGGTATTATTACTGGAAATTCCCCAAGTCAGGAAAGACCACATTATGGTCACTAGATGGCTCTATTAGGCCCGGTTCACACTAATGCAACTTGTCTAAATTTAGTTGTGTTGTTTCTGTGCTGTAACTACCTTTTCTGGGCTCTGCAGGTCTTCCCTAATATCAATGGAGCTGATTGGTTCCACCTGTTGCTGGAAGAAGGTTCCAGCAAGCAGTGCAGGAGGGCAATTACCTAGGTACCTGGTTTTTTTCTGGCTCAGACAATCCCTGAGCAGCTGTATTCGCATGTATGGCTTAGAGGTATGATAAATGTTTTGTAGCTTCTTTCCAAAGCTCTCATTTCCCTGGGGTCTCTCTCTGGGAGGATGCCTGTGTAAAGTATAGCTGCTTGAGCCTTGTCTCAGTCATGTCCCGAAGGTCAAATAATTAGACCTAAAGCTGGAAAAAGTTCTTGAATGGCATTGGGGTTGAAAACTATTCTTCAGGTATCATAGATGAGCTAGGTAGAAGCTATCATCTAAAACAGGGTTCCTCCTGAGATTGCTACGGGTTCCTTGAGCAATGAGCAATTTCTACCTCTCAGATAAGTCCCCCCTAAACCATTGATCATTTTTGCTATCTGTAAGGGGGTAATTCTTCCTCAAGTGTAAGGAACATTCTTACCACTGATCATCATACAAATGTATCACCCTTGCTACACCCTTGCTGATGAAGTCTTTCTGGTTCGCTTGTCAGTTTCCCCGTGCATCCTGGGATCTCTCATACCTCCAAAACAAAGTGAAGCTAAAGCTGAATAAAAGTCCCTTAAAACCTGAAGGTGCTGTAAGCGAGTGTATTCATAGACCAGCCTTTTTCAACCAGGGTGCCCAGGCACCCTTGGGCACTTTCAGGTTTCTTCAGGGGTGCCTTGGCAAAATTACTAAAAATTGCCCAGCAAATTGTATACAAGCCAGTGGGTGGATCAAGCCAGCCTTTTAGTTACACAAAGCCATGGGTTTTTATTGTGTACCAATACAACCTTGCAGTCACTGACATCCTAACAACCAATGAGATGCTTTGAAGCACCAAAAAAGCGACATGGGGTATATTTTTGAAGTGAAGCAAAGCAAGCACAACATAGACTGTATGCTTACCATTTTATTTAGTGACAGGCATTTTGATTGGCTATCACAGTGCTTTTAAAAAAAAGGCATGTTCAATACTGGGTGGAGCCTTGTCCTGCCCACCATATGTATGCATTTTCTAAGTTCCATGTCATTGTATGGGTTATGACTAAGGCTTATTAAGCCGAAACGCGTCAACCTTTATATACCTGTAATGATTTTACTGTGGTCAATTTAATTAGGGTGGTACAGTGGCTTAGTGGTTAGCATGTCTGCCTAGCAGTAAATGGGTCATGGGTTAAATTCCCGACCATAGTGCCTCCTGCATGGAGTTTGCATGTTTTCCCTGTGCTTGCATGGGTGTGCTTCGGTTTCCTCCCACCCTCCAAAGACATGTTGGTAAGTTAATTGGATCCTGTCTAAATTGTCCCTAGTATGTGTATGTATGAATGTAAGTTAGGTACCTTAGATTGTACGCCCCTTGAGGGTTAGGGGCTGATGTGAATGTACAATATATACAGTGGGATTGAAAGTTTGGGCACCCCAGCTAAAAATTTGTATTAATGTGCATAAAGAAGCCAAGGAAAGATGGAAAAATCTCCAAAAGGCATCAAATTACAGATTAGACATTCTTATAATATGTCAACAAAAGTTAGATTTTATTTCCATCATTTACACTTTTCAAAAGAAGATAGCAAAGCGTTTTCAGATGTCAATATCCTCTGTTCGGAATGTAATTAAGAAATGGCAGTCATCAGGAACAGTGGAAGTTAAAGCAAGATCTGGAAGACCAAGAAAAATATCAGACAGAACAGCTCGCAGGATTGTGAGAAAAACATTTCAAAACCCACGTTTGACTGCACGATCCCTCCAGAAAGATCTGGCAGACACTGCAGTTGTGGTACACTATTCCACTATAAAGAGATACTTGTACAAATATGGTCTTCATGGAAGAGTCATCAGAAGAAAACCTCTTCTACGTCCTCACCACAAAAATCATCGTTTGAACTCTGCAAATGAACATATAGACAAGCCTGATGCATTTTGGAAACAAGTTCTGTGGACCGATGAGGTTAAAATTGAACTTTTTGGCCGGAATGAGCAAAGGTACATTTGGAGAAGAAGGGGCACAGAATTTAATGAAAAGAACCTCTGTCCAACTGTTAAGCATGGGGTTGGATCAATCATGCTTTGGGGTTGTGTTGCAGCCAGTGGCACAGGGAACATCTCACGAGTAGAAGGAAAAATGGATTCAATAAAATTTCAGCAAATTTTGGATGGTAACTTGATGCCATCTGTGAAAAAGCTGAAGTTAAAGAGAGGATGGCTTCTACAAATGGATAATGATCCTAAACACACCTCGAAATGCACGGGGGATTACATCAAGAGGTGTAAACTGAAGGTTTTGCCATGGCCTTCACAATCTCCTGACCTCAACATAATTGAAAATCTATGGATAGACCTTAAAAGAGCCGTGCGTGACAGACAGCCCAGAAATCTCAAAGAACTGGAAGACTTTTGTAAGAAAGAATGGGCAAAGATACCTCAAACAAGAATTGAAAGACTCTTGGCTGGCTACAAAAAGCGTTTACAAGCTGTGATACTTGCCAAAGGGGGCAGTACAAGATATTAACTCTGCAGGGTGCCCAAACGTTTGCAGACGCCATTTTTTTGTTTTCTGTTATTTTGAAAGTGTAAATGATGGAAATAAAATCTAACTTTTGTTGACATATTATAAGAATGTCTAATCTGTAATTTGATGCCTTTTGGAAATTTTTCCATCTTTCCTTGGCTTCTTTATGCACATTAATACAAAATTTTTAGCTGGGGTGCCCAAACTTTCGCTCCCCACTGTATATGTAAAGCACTGTGTAAATTGACAGCACTGTATAAGTACCTGAAATAAATAAAATGAAAATTTTAGGACAACGGCGGTAGTGCGGATTGCTTTCATTTAATTCTGGAACGGATAAGCAACTGTGGGTCACGCAGCTGCCTAGTTCCTGAGATGAGCATTGGATGGGTAGTAGCACCTTCTTTTCTTTTTTCAGTTGCAATGGGGTGCTAGACTTGTATGAGATTCTATTTATTTCCATATTTACTGTATACCATTATTCGCTCAAAGGCTTATCTCTATAGTTGTCTGGAATTGCTTTTCAAAGGTGATTTCCAAATCTTTTCCTTTTCAAATAATTGTATCTCTTTGGTGAGTGTCAGATTATTATACTTGTTTGGACCTTGGAAGTGAATAGTAGAAAACTGTCATTCACTCAGATATGCCCTATAAAACATAGATGTAAGAATGCCAAGGTTTAAGATAAGTATGTAGAGATGGTGACCAAGTATTTCAAAGAATTAGGCTATTGTGAAGATTTCTTCTTTTCATAAAAAAAAGGGGAAAAAAAGGAAATATTTAATGCTTTTGTTTTCCCTTTAAGAAAAGATAAGAGAAAAAGTAAATATTTAATACAGTTTTTTCCCTGGAATATAGTGGGTGTTGATGTAATTGAATTAGAGCTAATAAAATACGGCGTTATTTCTATGTTCCAGCACCATAAGGAAATGCAACCCCCACTTGGCCAGGTCCTTTTGTTATGAAAAGGGTCCGAAGCTTAATTATATTGTAGATCAAAGCTACATACAAGACAATTACACGTCTAGACCCAGCAGGTTATTTATCACCCAATAATATAATTGTGTGGTTGTTTTTCACCCGGAATAATGCAAGGTGCCTTGTCTTTTTATCTACGGCTTCTGCAGGAAATTGCAAAACCTTTCTACAAAATATATGATTCACATGCGGTTTGAATCATAATGGTAGTGTGGCGTTCTGGACGCAGTTACATGAGGCAGATATAACAACACAAAAAACGCTGGAGGCTTAGGTAGGACCTGATAGCGGCATTCAATGGTGGTCTAAACATCTACTGAAAGATCTTCCAGGTATGATATGTAATGATGCTGCTATTCTATGACCACTACAATACAATTGTAAAAAGTGAGTGATGTCATAGGAACAGGGGTGAGGTTAGATATAAGCAAAAGTGGCCAGTTTGGCTTTAGCAGAAATTGTGACAATATTTGCAGATTTTTTTGTGAAATTTTGTCAGTGGGCTAAATACATTGGATACAGGGGCGGACTGACCTTTTGGAAACTTGGGCGCTGCCCAAGGGGCCCGGGGTCAGTAGGGGGCCCCATGAGATGCCCCTGGTACCTTTTTCATAGGTTTTTTTGAGTTTGGGCAAGGACACAGGGGAACCATGATCCCCTATTGCCCGGGGGCCCTTATGAGTTGTCAGTCCGCCCCTGATTGGATACATTGGGGAAGGCTAACATTATGGTGGTTTAAGGTGATTTTGAGTTGTTGGTGTTTGGCAGACTGCCTCCTGTGTGGCCATAGTGGAGCAGCTGAGGCAACCCCCAATGTAAACTGACCTTCTGGCAATACAATAACTTTGCCCATTACTTTTCCAATGTGTAGGTGGCAGGAGGAAACTCCCTCCTGCCTGCATGACTTCGCCCCTTCACTTCCAGGAGTTCCAGAAGCTACCTTTTACAGGCCTGACAGCCAGAGGACATTATTAGAAATCTCTCTCGCTCTCCTCAGAGCAGCATTATGACCGAATAAAGGCTGGATGTGGTTAAGGTTCTTTTACTGGAAAGCCTCAATTAATAACATGACTCTTCTTGAGTCGCAAATATCAACACAGTTAAACCAGCAGCAAGAAAACATTTGGTCTTGGTCTTAGTCTTGGTTTTAGGTCTTGGTCCTTGGTTTTAGTTCCTGCTTGTATCTTGAGCAGAAGGGCACTAACCCCCTGTAAGCCTGCTACTCCTCCTGGGTTGAGGAAGGAAGGGATGGGGGGTAGAACAACTCCCAAAGTCTTCCTCTGGGTCTGCTCTGACCATTTTATACTCTCTCCTGCTTTCATATGGCTAGAACAGGGAATCCAGGGTGCACCCTGCCCTTCCCCAAAAGGAGGAGAGCAGGAGCACAACAGAAGGATGTTGGCTCTTCCACTTTCTCTCCAGTCCCCGCTATTTCCCTCCCTGGTCCTGCCTAATCTCCAGTGGGGTGTGAGGAGGCACCATAAAGGGGAGCTTGCTGTATCAGCTGCCTACAGGGAATTTTTTAAAATCTTTCAAATGGCTTTGCAGCTTTTAAGTTTGTGTTCCTAGCGTTTTTCTTTTTTCCTTTTTTTTGGGGGGGGTAGTGTTTTGTCATTTTTGGAGGATATTTTTTTAAAAAAAAGGGAAAAAAAGGATATATAAATAGTAACAACTGAAAAATTGTAAAGTAAATTGCTCCTCCTTTTTTTTTTTTTTTTGTGTGTATTTCATTGATGTGTAATGTTTTGTAACACATAATTTAATACAATATACTAAAAAGGAAGCTAAAAAACGTGTACTGGTCTTTTACAATTTTCAAAGTTGCTAGTTTGGGTTTAAAAAAAAAAGTTAAAGACTTTAAACAACTTTCCCTTGTTTCAATTTGAATGTGATTGTTACTTGGTGGCTTGTAGGACATTATAAAAAAGAGTCTATAGTGTACACTGGTCTTACTGTGTTAGACATTTTTTTTATTATTGCTACTTTGC
This sequence comes from Staurois parvus, assembly GCA_951230385.1. Taxonomy (NCBI): domain Eukaryota; kingdom Metazoa; phylum Chordata; class Amphibia; order Anura; family Ranidae; genus Staurois; species Staurois parvus. The sequence continues at coordinate 10,030 of CATNWA010005752.1, forward strand.
ATACTATAAATAACATAAAAATAAAAAAATAAAAAAGTAAAAAAATAAACTGCTGATGGGAAGTATATATGCAACTCTAAGAGCAACCCAGGAAATTTCTATTAGATTACATGGGATGGTTTGTGGTTCAAAAATATTGGACCAAAATATGGAAAGTGTGAGGGTGGTTAGTGTAGCTATGAAACAACTCCAGGGAAGGTAGGTGTTGCCCAACAGTACACTGTGACCCTCCTTCCAGGATGTCATTGCTCGCCCACCTCTGGTTTCTCTTTTGGGGAAGTCCTGATCTCCCCTACTTGCCAACTCAAGAGCAGTCTGAAAAAGCAAATCTTCTTTCTGCTTCCTGGGGCCCAGCTTGCAGAAAAGGCACCAGGCTGATTGGCCCTTCAATTTAAGGGTTTGCTGATGCATGGTGTTGCCCTCTGTCTGTATGCCGAGCCTCCTCAACAGCGACGAGTGGCTATAACCCTACCCTCCATTTTTTAAATAATTTTTGGGGATGGCAGTCCTCCTCCTGGTGAACAAAAGACCTCATGTACACTGGGTATTTTTTTCACAGCTGCTGTTTTGGCTTCTGCCATTTTTTTTTTTTTTTTTTTACAGCTAGTAAACTACCATGTATGTTATCCAATTGACCATGCACACATAAGGGCTTTAATCTGCGTTTTTTTAGCAGGGGTGTTTTCTGGCTGGAAAAAAAAACAACAGGACTAGTGGGTTCCAAGAGATTTTTAGCTGTAAAAACACTGGTAAACTCAGTAATGCAGTACAACGCAGCAAACTGGCATTTTTGAGCTGTTATTTCAGACCAAAAACACCCTCATTTTATTGGGTGTAAGAAATGCTAATGCAAAAATGATAAAAAAATGCGGGGAAAACATGCGTTTTTAATGTGACTTTATACAGCTAGCCCTACCGGCTTAAAATTCCCAGTTTGCATGAAGCCTAATGGGAGAGGACGTGCATAACTTCACATAAAACAAAGCAAAAATGGAGCCTTCAATCTATTCTTTTTCTCCAGGTGTAGACCGTTTAACCTCCCTGGCGGTATTCCCTAGAGTGTAGCTCGGGGTAAAATTTCAGTACCAAGAGCGGTAACCCGAGCTACACTCGGGCTTACCAGCGGCGTTGCTCTGGGATTCCCTGCAGAGCTATACCTTGTCCTTCGCTCCCACAATGTGTCCCCTGCAGCGTCCCCGGCCATCTCCTCCGGCCGATGCAGGCATCCCGGCTTCCGTGTTCCGGTCCCTGTGACGTCGGGACGTACGGGCGCCGGAACCGGCGACAAATTTGAAATTTTTTAAAAAAATGTCATTTTTTTAAAAATGGATTATTATATAGTAAAACATTTGCTGTTTCAATGCATTTCACATATATTTTGTCCCTACTGCGTTTGTCCTGTGCCCTGCCTGCATTTTGACTGTTCTTTCTGCCCTGGAAACTTAGAAAAGTCCATGGCGTCCAAAACGCGTCCCTTTAGGTCAAAAAGCGGTTTTAGACCGGCTAGCGAACAGCGATAGTAAATCAGAACCACTTGCAAGAATTGAGTGATAATGATTTCGTGGGGGAAATTCCTCATCTGACACTGAAAACGATTTTGCGACTTTGCTCAGCGGATGTGCGAATTTGCCTCTGTATTTCAAATTTCAGTGTTTTGGTTTGATTATATTATTGAATTAAATTTATTATTATTATATTATTATTTTTTAATCATTATTAATTAAATTATAATTTATGATTTCATGTTTTAAGTTTTATCATATCCGGGATGTTTACTAGACTCTTGTTCGGACAGATTTCAGTGAGTTATTCCTAAAAATTACAGGCCTACAATAAAAAACTACATATTTCCATGCAAAAAAATGGTACCGCTTTCAGCACCAAAAATTGGAAATAATTATACCGCCAGGGAGGTTAAAAGAAGCTGCAATCACGGGTGCCCTGGTCCCAATGCTCGCACGCTAGTGTGGCCGGGCACACTGCACATGCACAGATCCGCACACGATCACGGCAGCCGTGGGGTCCCTGACACCACCCAGGGGCAGACTGACAACTCATGGGGCCCCCGGGCAATAGGGGATCATGGGCCCTGTGTCCTTGCCCAAACTCAAAAAAGCCTATGAAAAAGGTACCAGGGGCATCTCATGGGGCCCCTACTGACCCCGGGCCCTCGGGCAGTGCCCGAGTTTCCAAATGGTCAGTCCACCACCCCCTTACCTCCTGCATATACTCCTACCCAAAATACACGCTCCGCCTCGGTCTGCACGCCCCAGTCATGCTGGCCCTCCCCTTTTAGCTTTGCTCAGTCCAGGCCTTGACTGATGAAGAAATGGCATGCCCAGAGCACAGGGATGTACATACAGTGGGGCAAAAAAGTATTTAGTCACCACCAATTGTGCAAGTTCTCCCACTTAAAAAGATGAGGAGAGGCCTGTAATTGGCATCATAGGGAGACCTCAACTATGAGAGACAAAATGAGAAAAAAAATCCAGACAATCACATTGGCTGATTTGGAAAGAATTTATTTGCAAAATTATGGTGGAAAAATAAGTATTTGGTCACCTACTACAAGCAAGATTTCTGGCTCTCACAGACCTGTTACCTTCTTCTTTAAGAGGCTCCTCTGTCCTGCACTCATTACCTGTATCAATGGCACCTGTTTTGAAACTTGTTATCAGTATAAAAGACACCTGTCCACAACCTCAAACAGTCACACTCCAAACTCCACTATGGTGAAGACCAAGAGCTGTCGAAGGACTTATTTTCCACCATAATTTGCAAATAAATTCTTTCCAATCAGCCAATGTGATTGTCTGGATTTTTTTTTCTCATTTTGTCTCTCATAGTTGAGGTCTACCTATGATGCCAATTACAGGCCTCTCTCATCTTTGTAAGTGGGAGAACTTGCACAATTGGTGGCTGACTAAATACTTTTTTGCCCCACTGTATCTATGTTAATGCTTAAGCAGCAGTCAGGGGGATGCAGTTCTGCATCTTCACCCTGGTCTTTGGACAACCTTGTTCCAGCACTGACAGCATAAATTAATCCTCCTAAAACCAAACAGGTTGAGTTACAAATAATAATCAATAAGTAAGTACTAAAGTTTATTGACTTGATGACGGCAATAAAACATTTTGTCATATCTTCATCAAATTTTCTGCGTTGCCCGTCTGAAGGAACAATAATTGCAGCAGTCGTATTCACACATTTGCCTGTTTTATCGTTGTGTATAATTATCCGCATACATCATTAAGGTTGAGAGCTGCTGTGTACACTGTTACCCTCTGGCAAATGTGATTTTATGAGTTCCATTGTAGACCGTAAAGCTGGCTTGTTATGGCTCCCCCGGTTAGCAGAAAGTATATTGTCCCAGCAAGATAATGTGTTTGAGCGCTCCGCAGGAAATAATTTTGACCGAATTCAGCTGCCTGGGAATGTCACGCCAGTAAATCTATATTCTCTTTGAAAGTTGGGTAACTCATTGTGCTGATTAGGTAATAGAAGTTGGCTAGTAATATAGCATATGTGCCCGCTGGTTACGTGAGACTTATTGGTCTTTATGCTGTGCAGCTTGGTGGAAGCCAAAAACTGATTAAAGATACGAAACGAGCATAAACTGATTATAATACTCATATTTTCCCATCAACATTAGAAAGCTTAAAATGAACCTGTGAGCATAGAAATTATGGAAGCTGCCATTGACTGCTTGGTTTTCAAAATATTCCCTTTTGGTTTTTTAACATTTATTGTGGGAGCAAAGTCTGGGAGAGAGTGGGGGGACACCCCAATTTCACATTTAAAGCTTGGACAGGGAGTCTCACTCCTACAGTAATACTTTGATTCAACTTTGTACATATCCACAGCCAGGGGGGACTGACTGACAACTCATGGGGCCCCGGGGCAATAGGGGATCATGAGGCACCTGTGTCCTTGCCCAAACTAAAAAAAATCCTATGAAAAAGGTACCAGGGGCATCTCATGGGGCCCCCTACTGACCCTGGGGCCCTCGGGCAGTGCCCGAGTTTCCAAATGGTCAGTCCGCCCCTGTCCACAGCAATACAAGCCGCATTCCATTAAGCAATAAAGGTTCCTATGTGTGTTTTTGTATCTTTCACTTCTTTTTAACCACTTCCAGACCGGACACTTTTACCACCTTCCTGTACAGGGCAATTTTCAGCTTTTAGCGCTATCACACTTTGAATGACAATTGCGCGGTCATGCAACACTGTGCCCAAATGAATTTTTTACCATTTTTTTGAGACAGATAAAGCTTTATTTTGGTGGTATTTATTCACCGCTGGGATTTGTATTTTTTTTGATATGTAAATGAAATTTCCAAAAATTTTGAAAAAAAGTGTTTTTTTTTTAAAATTTTTACAAATAAATAATATTTCATCATAAATCTTGGCCAAAATGTATTCTGTTATCTTTTTAGTAAAAAAAAAAATCCAAATTAGTTTATAAGCAAAAATTATAATTTTTAAACATTTTTTTTTACATTTTTATTTTATTTTTTTTTATATTATTATTATTTTTTTTTTTTTTATTTTTTTACATACTGTCACCCCCTAGCAGTACAGTGTCACCATGGTGACACTGTACTACTTGTGGGGGGTGATGAAGATTTTTTTTTTTTTTTTTTACACTTATTGCTTTTACACCCATATAGGATGTAAAAGCAATCATTTCTCTTTCTCTCTGTGTGCATTCTTGCAGTCATTGAGAAGTACTGAGTGAGCTGTGATTGGTCACAGCTTGTCACATGGTACAAGGCTTTTGTGAATAGCCTTGTACCATGTGACCTCTGTGATCATTCACAGATTTCACACGTAGTAAGCAATGATGTCACAAGTGACATCTTGCTTACTACTTTGCATGTGATCACTGATTGGCCAATCAGTGATCACATGATCGGGACCTCGTACAGAGGTCCCGTCCGACGATCGGTGTTTCACTGTGTCTGGAGGACACAGCGGGCACCGGATCGCGGTGCTGTGCGCTCCCAGGGAGCGCGCACAAGCAGGGTGCGGGGAGGCCCATTTATAGACAGCCACCCGACCCTGCAGTGCCACCGTCCGGCCGTTTATATACAACAGCCAGACGGAGGTGGTTAACCTTACTACACAGCTGATGACCCGGTCACCCTCCATGTGCGTTCTCTATGTAGTGGGACAGGAGAACTGTGTTAGCCAGTGTAGATGTTGTAGGTGTCAAAGGGGGAGCAATGTTTTGTACACAAATGGTATCTAACAGCCTACAAGTAGCCTTAAGCAGGCCATAGACATGGGGACAATCGGCCGTTTCTTTTTTTTTTTTTAAAGTGGTAAATCGGTCATTCAGACGGCCGACGTTGCCACTAATTAAAAAAAAAAGTCAGCGAGTTTTAGTCCCCGTCTACGGCCGTCAATTAATATAATAGCGGTGTCCCTGCATAGAGACCCGCTATTATATTTGACAGAAGAAATAGATTATGCAGAAGAAGAAGAAGAAGAGAAAACAACATTGTATCTATTTGTACTTGAATAGAAACATCTGTATCGTATACAAATAGATACAAAAGGTGCAACATCTTCATATCTTCTTCTGCAAAATCTATTTCATCTTTCTCCTCTTTTCTTCTATTCTTCTTCTTGATATTTTATTTCTTCTCCTGAAAAATCTATTTCTTCTATTTCTTCTTTTTCTTCATAGTCAATTTATTGTCAAATCAGCCAGAAGAAAACGGCCGATTTGACCATAAATTACCGCGAAAATCGGCTGATCTAACAAATCGTCCCAGGATTTTCCAGCTTGGACAATTTTCAAAATCTCTTAAAATTAAGAAAAACGGCCAACATTTTTCCCCACTAATGGTACGAATATCGGCCGATTTTTTTTTTTTATTGGCGATAATTCGGCAAGAAAATTGGAAATCTATAGCTGCCTTTAGGCTTGGTTCACACTGAGTTGTGTGGCTTTGCCTTGTGACGTGTTTTGTGACGTCCTTGCACCTTTTTGATTTAAGTGTAGCACTACCCCCTTAGGAGTCACTGAGTTTTGGGTCTCCAGAAAGCTCTGCACAGCATGGCAACACGCATTTTCTTCCACACTTTGCACACTGAAGACAGTAAACAGTTCTTGAGCTTGGTTTTGTTGTTTTATTAGGGGTTAACAACTTGAATGGGGTCTAGGGATATACAGGATGCCCAAGGAAACTGCAAACTTGAGGACAACTTAGAGCAACTATGTACAAAAATGTGGACAAAAACAGTCTCTCCTCTAAGTGCATCCAAAGCACTTTGGTGTATCTCCTCAGATCCTAGATGAATCCTCCTCTTCACCCAGCTGCCTGTGGGTATCCCTGGCTCAAGAGCTGTAGTTTTAGACAGTCCTTTAGACTAGTTGGGTCTTGCACCTGACCGCCCTCTACTCTTATCTGCCTCAGGGGGTGTAGGAGTACTCACTCTTTCCCTGTTTGCTTCATGGGTTTGTGGCTGTCTTTAGGCCTTATTGTGGGCTGGCTCCTTCCATGCTTCACAGGCCGTCCTCCAAAGGAGATGATGGGACAGAGGAGATCCTCCCTTACAGCAACTGCCTGCAGGTAGCCCCCCGCTCCCAGGCTCCTCTCAGTCCATCTTCAACCAACACTGCCCTGCCACTCCCAAGCTCCCTAATACTTAAGGGTTGCCTTGGTCATCATGCAGAGCCTCCTGCTAGGTTATTGGACTAGGTCCCTCAAGTATGCAGATCTTAGCCTCCTCCCCTCCTCCATCCTTCCCCCAGAAAGTTCTCAGGTTTCTGGAGAGGTGGGAGGGTTCCAGAAGCTCTGACCTTCAGAATCTCTCTAGCCTGCCCTAAGGTGAATCTAAAATAAATGAACTAGCTAAACCTGGAGAACGTTACATAACATTGCAGTCCATGGCACTCAAGTCGCACCAAAGATCAAGAACAGTAGTGCAGGAACCTTTCCTTTTTGCTGTGACTTGAGTCGCATTGATTAAGATGGGAGCCCCGCTCCCAGGCTCCTCTCAGTCCATCTTCAAGCAACACTGCCCTGCCACTCCCAAGCTCCCAAATACTTAAGTGTTGCCTTGGTCATCATGCAGAGCCTCCTGCCAGGTCATTGGACTAGGTCCCTCAAGTATGCAGATCTTAGCCTCCTCCCCTCCTCCATACTTCCCCAGAAAATTCTCAGGTTACTGGAGAGGTGGGAGGGTTGCAGAAGCTCTGACCTTCAGAATCTCTCCAGCCTGCCCTAAGGTGAATCTAAAATAAATGAACTAGCTAAACCTGGAGAACGTTACATAACATTGCAGTCCATGGCACTCAAGTCGCACCAAAGATCAAGAACAGTAGTGCAGGAACCTTTCCTTTTTGCTGTGACTTGAGTCGCATTGATTAAGATGGCACCTATTGCAAAGAATATGTTTTGACTTGTCATGTGGCTATATGTGCCACAAGTTGCATGATAAGTTGCAGCAATGTGAACTGAGACTCAATGAGGACAGGTAAACAGAAGCGGCTGCACTCAGACAAGGGTCCTGTCTATGATAGAGCTGGCAAGTATGGAACTGATTAGGGTGGTTTCTTGCACAATTCTTGTCCAAGCAACCCTGGAAGTTGAGACAGGGACTGCTAGGGCGGCGGAAAGGAAGAGGTGGCAGGAAGTTGGAACAGTGGACTTGAACTTGGGAGAAGTGATGTCACGTAAGTACAAGCACAGTGAGGGAACCCCAACAGAGCAGTAGAGTGCAGAGTTACATCACAAGCCAAATTCGGAAACAGCTGGGCAGAAAGGCACCAAATCACAAGCTGGATCAACGTCAGAGATGAACAGTAGGTGGCAACATGCAGGCAATAAGGTATAGAATCAATAGGCAAAATCTTGGTTAAAAGGCCAGGCCGAGATCAGTAACACAGGTAGCATACATAAACAGGTAGAGGCAATCCAGAGACAGGTCAGATGGAAGCCAGGTCCATACCAGAGTCAAGTGGGATTCAAGATTAAGGATACCAGAGGTACAAGCTGAAAGACCAACCAGCATGGATCCCATGCAGGCCTCAGGTTTAAATAGTCCACTTGACACCAATATCTGTGGTGGACATGCCCATGCGTCCATGTGTAGTGCATGAGCTTTGGCTCCCGTGAGCACACGCATAAAAATGAGCACAATCTCTCTGACAGCTGACATGAGATTCCTGAAATGAGGCACTATGGGGTTGATTTACTAAAGGCAAATAGACTGTGCACTTTGCAAAGTGCAATTGCTCCAGAGTTTAGTAAATGAGTAGAGGCTCTGCTGACTTCTATCCTCCAATCTTGTACAAGCAAAATTGCTGGGTTTTTTTCCTTGCACATGATTGGGTATTCTTTCCTAAGTGAAGCTTTATCTCATTTACTCAGCTCGGGAGCAGCTGCTCTTGCAGAGTGCAACTGCATTTTGAAAGTGCACAGTTTATTTGCCTTTAGCAAATCAACCACTATGTGAGAAGAACACACCGGGCAGTCCAGACCTGTCTATGGCTTAACCCTTTGAGGACCATAAGATTACGGAACGCCAAAAGAATAAATTTTTTGTTTTTAAAGTTTGTATACTTCAGTTGCTGTAACTAAGCCATTTCATGAAATAATTGGCAAAAAGATAGATCCATTTGTTGATAAGAACTAATATTTTGACTCAAACCAAAAAAAAAAAAAATATTTTAAGTTCTTAATCAGATGATACAGGCAATTAAAAACATGGGACAAATATGTCCCTTGGTCCTCAAAGGGTCAGGGGGCTCTGGCCAACAAAGAGGCCAACTATACAGGAAGACAGTCCATTATGCTAACAGACTGGGGGCCAACAGGCAGAATTTTGAGCTGGTCAGATATATAAAAAAAACTTGGCTGCCTTTTTATGGGGGCTTTTTATATTATGTCTGCTGCATTAATAAAAAGAGAAGGTCCTCTCCAAGGTCCACAGTGAAGCTTACACCATGTGAGAACAATCTCCCTATTCCCATATCACATAACTAATTGGCCAATCACCAAGCTCCTGCACTGTCACATGGTAGGAAAGGGAGTGAGTGACATGCTCCTTCATACCTGAATGTACGGAATATATTTTTTTTTGCTGCAGACAACTGAAAAAAAAAAATTTAAAAGTAACTGCAGCTGGTGAGGTTGCCACTAATGTTAGCCTGGAGTTTTGCCTTGCATGGGTGACTTTAACCACTCAACTTCTAGAAAGTTCTACCCCCATCATGACCAATTTTTTGCAATTCAGCACTGTGATACTTTAACTGGCAACTGTGCAGTCATGCAACACTGCACACAATGAAATTTATATAATTTTGTTCACACAAATAGAGCTTTCTTTTAGTGGTATTTGATCATCATTGGGTTTTGTATTTTTTTATTATATAAACAAAGACTGAAAATTCTGGTAAAAAAATATTTTCTGCTTTATGTTATTAAACATATCCAAATACAGAAAAAAATCAAATTCATGCCAAAATGTATTCTGCTAAAAATCACAATAACTGTGTATTAATTGGTTTGTTTGAAAGCTATAGCGTCTACAAACTTTACTACACCATGTTCCAAATCAGGGGCGGACTGACAACTCATGGGGCCCCCGGGCAATAGGGGATCATGGGGCCCCTGTGTCCTTGCCCAAACTCAAAAAAGCCTATGAAAAAGGTACCAGGGGCATCTCATGGGGCCCCCTACTGACCCTGGGCCCTCGGGCAGTGCCCGAGTTTCCAAATGGTCAGTCCGCCCCTGTTCCAAATTATTATGCAAATTATATTTTTCTCATTTACCTAAATAATTGATGTAAATAACAGTCAGCATAATTCTCATGTTATCAACTATTAAGAGTACAATTCACATTTTATTGAACAAACCTCGTAATGATAACAGGATTTTTTTTTAAACATAAAACACTTCCAATGCGATGTTCCAAATTATTATGCACAGGAAGTTTCAAAACACTTTATAGGTTGTGAAGAACTGAAAATTGTCATTTGTTGTGTTTGCAGCATATTTACTGAAATCAAAAGCTATTTCAATCAAACTTTTAACAACATTTTAACTTTTTAAACATTTTAACAGGTCACGTTACATTGTAACATAGGAGCCCTTATTTGATAGCAGCTTCACAAGTCTTGCATCCACTGAACTTGTGAGTTTTTGGACAGTTTCTGCTTGAATTTGTTTGCAAGATGTCAGAATAGCCTCCCAGTGCTGCTGTTTGGATGTAAACTGCCTCCTACCCTCATAGATCTTTTGCTTGAGGATGCTCCAAAGGTTCTCAATAGGATTGAGGTCAGGGGAGGATGGAGGTCACACCATGACTTTCTCTGCTTTTATCCCCATAGCAGCCATTGATGCAGAGGTATTCTTTGCAGCATGAGATGGTGCATTGTCATGCATGAAGATGATTTTATTATGGAAAGCATAGTTCTTCCTTCTGTACCAGGGAAGAAAGTGGTCAGTCATAAACTCCACATACTTTGCAGAGGTCATCTTTACACCTTCGGGGACCCTAAAGGGGCTGACCAGCTCTGTTCCCATGATTCTGGCCCAAAACATGACTCCACCACCGCCTTGCTGACGTCGCAGCCTTGTTGGAACAGGGTGGCCGTCCACCAACCAACCACTACTCCATCCATCTGGACCATCCAGGGTTGCACGGCACTCATCAGTGAACAGAACTGTTTGAAAATTAGTCTTCATGTATTTTTCTGCCCAATGCAGCCATTTCTGCTTGTGAGCATTGGTTAGTGGTGGCCGAATAGAAGGTTTATGCACAGTTGCAAGACTCTGGAGGACTCTACACCTTGATGTCCGTGGGACTCCAGAGGCACCAGCAGCTTCAAATATCTGTTTGCTGCTATGTAATGGTATTTTAGCAGCTGCTCTCTTGATCCGATGCACGGATCTGGCAGAAATCTTCCTCAATGTGCCTTTATCTGCACAAACTCGTCTGTGCTCTGAATCAGCCACAAATCTCTTAATAGTGCGATGATCACGCTTAAGTTTTCGTGAAATATCGAATGTTTTCATACCTCGTCCAAGGCATTGAACTATTTCACTCTTTTCAGCAGCAGAGAGATCCTTTTTCTTCCCCATATTGCATGAAAATGGTGCTCTGCTTAATAATGTGGAACACCCTCCTTTAGTAGTTTTTCCTTAAATTGGGCTCACCGGCCAATCTAATTATCACAAGTGTCCGAGATTGTTTTCAGTGATCAAAGAGCCCTGACACACAATGCCATCCATGAGTTAAACTGAAAAACAAAATATTTAATCTTTGTGACACTTAAATAGAATTTGCATAATAATTTGGAACGCGGTGTATATATACCGGAATTTATGCAGCTATGACACTATATTGGTAATGGCGGAGATCAGCGACCTATAGTGGGACTGTGATAGTGTGGCGGACAATCTAGGGCTAGCTAACGCTGGCTGGGAGGGTCACTAAGGGGTTTATTTACTAAAGCTGGAAAGTCCAAAATCAGACTCCCTTCTGCCTAGAAACCAATCAGCTTCTAACCTCAGCTTGTTCAATGAAACTTTGTGTGCCTCTTGATCCTGACTCTTCCTGGCAATGAAACCTGGAAGCTGATTGGTTTCTATGCAGAAGGGAGTCTGATTTGGAGCTAACATTGTACACTGTCACTGTAGTAATGACACTGGCTGGGAAGAGGTTAACATCTAAGGGCAATCAAAGGGTAAATTGTGTGCCCAACATTGAGTAATGTGTGCAGCTTTTACTTTACTATCTTGCTGTTTTTTCTCCCTGCTTTGCTTTGCAGGGAGAAAACACAGCCAGATCTCTGTTCTGTGTACACAGAGTTCCATGTTTTGTAAACACAGAACTTCATGTGTCGTTGGACATTCCCAATCAGCTGCTTTCAACCAAAATCATTGACTGCATGCATGCTAAGTATTGTAACTCTTCCAGGTATTTATTACGGATTCTCACAGAGATTACAGTACTCCCTCTAACAATGCCTTCATCTGCTTCTCTCTCCAGAAGGATGGCACCATCTTTGTTCAGCCATCATCCAGGTTCACTATCAACCACCTGGGCTGAGATTATGGCTCAGAGATGACATCACCATGCAAATCCTGGTGACTGTGCAATTCATGGTCTTGTTCACAAATGTCAGACCTAAATCAGACCCCATTGAGGTCTTTCACCTTTTGACTTGCATGGAAGTCACAATGTTGCAGTTTAGTCAATGGGGGAGAGGAGACTGAGGACATGCTGTCTCCTGCCTGCAGCAGACTGATGAAATCATCTCAGCCTAGGCAAAGTCAGTGTACTAGAGCCCAAACATGGCTGTTTGTATGATAAAACATTCAACCTATTTCCAAAATGGTACTCGGCTACATATTTTAACAAATCAAGAATTTATTAATGCAGATTCACTATAAAGAGGAACTTCACCCATTAAAAAAAAAAATAAATAAAAGTCGGTAGGTACAAATTCTGTAGCTGCTGCCATTTAAATATCAAGTACTTACCAGTCCATGGAGTCCAGCACTGTCTTCCCGTAGCTGATTCTTCTCCCTGCTGTAGGTCCCCAGTGCCACCATCTTGGATTTGGGAGCATGCTGTGACTTCCTAAAGAATCAAGGTGAGAAATATGTCTTCAGCATACCAGGAAACTCCACAAAAGGGTCCACCGCTTTATTGATTGATCTCATCACCGCAGAAGATAGAGACATTTCGGAGCCACATGCCTGATGAATGGTCCTGCGTGGCTCTGAAATGAAAATGGCGCTATCATTTGCTGTGATGTGATCAATAAATAAAACATTGGACCTTTTTCTGAAGTTCCTTGGTGTGCTGGTGACATATTTTTTTGCTTTGAAGTCCTTCCAGTATCCTAACAGGGGTCACTACAGCACCCACTAACTCTTCAGCCATCTTCTGGAGTGTGTGCCTTGGGGATATTGCCTGAGGAATCACAAAGCTGGCTCCCCATTGCTCATGTGCGAGAACGCATGGCATAGTAAGACAGTTCCTGCAGCCTCCTTGTATAGGAGACTGGAGGCAGCTAGAGGGACTTGGACGTGCAACATAATTCTTGCCTTGGTAAGAATTGAGGAAGTGGGAGCAGGTATCTGTCAAAAAAGGAAAAAAAAAAAAGAAAAAGCCACCAAACATGTTAGGGGCAGAGGTGGGGAGGAGCAGTGGTAATTTTACTTTTGGGTGAAGATCTACCTTAAAGTGTTACTAAACCAAGGACCCTGCATTCACTATATCCGGTCTCGGTCGGACCCTGCCCCGGTCTCCCCCTGCATTCACTATATCTGGTCTCCCCGGACCCTGCATTCACTATATCCGGTCTCCCCGGACCTTGCATTCACTATATCTGGTCTCCCCGGACCCTGCATTCACTATATCTGGTCTCCCCGGACCCTGCATTCACTATATCTGGTCTCCCCGGACCCTGCATTCACTATATCTGGTCTCCCCGGACCCTGCATTCACTATATCTGGTCTCCCCGGACCCTGCATTCACTATATCTGGTCTTCCACAATACAGAGATTATGGAAATGCAATTATTTTAGTAAATATACACTTTGAATACCTTTTCTCATCAGCAGTTAGAGCTGTCTTGTGACCAGGGGCGTACTGACCATTTGAGCACTCGGGCACTTCCCAAGGGCCCGGGGTCAGTAGGAGGCCCTATGAAATGTCCCTGGTACTTTTTTTTATAGGCTTTTTTGAGTGTGGGCAAGGACACAGGGGCCCCATGATCCCCTATTGCCCGGGGGCCCCATGAGTTGTCAGTCCACCCCTGCTTGTGATTTCTATCAGTGTCCAGCAGAGCACTAGCTAAAGCTTTGTAGGAGGAGTCTTCATTCTCCCCTGATTGTCCTTTGAGGCTGCAGGATCCCTGACTCTCTGTCTGGACAGCAGTGATTGACCCTCTGCTGATCACATGCACCCTTCCCAAAAAAAAAAATAAAGACTCTCTAGCAATACACACCAAACTGGACATGTGAATCTTGCCCCCCCCCCCCCCCACCATATCAAGGCTCTGTTTGGTCAGTAGATGGATTAGTGAAAGGACAAGAAGGGGAGGATCAGAGAAAACAAGATCAAACATCCTTTTTACACAATGTGGAGGACTAATCCCTTAGGTTTCATAGTGAGTATAACAGGCATGCTTTACTGCATATACAGATCAATTTTACTATTGTTTGTCTAGTAACACTTTAACCGCCTCCCGCCCGCCATATAGTAAACTGACGGACGCAAGGCGGTTCTCTCGTTCTGGGAGGATGTCATATGACGTCCTCCCATTCTAACCGTGCATGCGCGGCTCCGGGAGCGAGCAGCATGGCAATCGGCAGTGCGCTGTGTCCCTTGGACACAGCGGATCACCGATCAATGGAAACAGCCGAAGATGTCTTCTTGGTCATGTGATCAGCTGTGTCCAATCACAGCTGATTTCATGTAAATAGGGAAATGCCGGTATATAGGAGAGGAGAGCCAGTATTCGGCATTCCTCGGAGGGGACATGTACACTGATCATCAGAGCACTGATGATCAGTGTGCCCTGATGATCTGTGTAGCTCCAGCAGTGCCACCTGTCAAAGTCCATCAGTGCCAGCTGTCAGTGTCGATCAGTGCCACGTGCCAGTGCCTATCAGTGCCACAGCAATGTCAAATATCAGTGCATACCAGTGCACATCAATGCCACATATCAGTGCCCATCTGAGCTGCCTTTCAGTGTCATCCAGCAGTGCAAGTCAGTGCCACCTATCAATGCCAATCAGTGCTGCCAATCAGTGCCAGTCAGTGCGGCCTATCAGTGTGCATCAGTGCTACCTATCAGTGCCAGTCAGTGCTGCCTAACAGTGCCAGTCAGTGCTGCCTAACAGTGCCAGTCAGTGCCACCTAACAGTGCCATATATCAGTGCCATGTATCAGTGCTGCCTTTCAGTGCCCATCAGTGATGCCTGTCAATGCCCATCAGTGCCACCTACCAGTGCCTCCTCATCAGTGCCCATCAGTGCCACCTATCAGTGTCCATCAGTGCAGCCTCATTAGCGCACATCAGTGAAGGAGAAAAATCACTTATTTACAAAATTTTATAACAAAAACTTTTTATTTACAAAATTTTCAGTGGTTTTTGGTTGGTTTAAGAAAAAATAAAAAACCCAGAGGTAATTAAATAACACCAAAATAAAGCTCTATCTGTCTAAAAAAAAATGATAAACATTTCATATGGGTACAGTGTTGCATGACCGCGCAATTGTCATTCAAAGTGTGACAGCGCTGAAAGCTGGAAACTGGCCTGGGCAGGAAGGGGGTATAAGTGCCCTGTAGGCGAGGGGTTAAGGAATATTCCGATTTTTGCCTAAATCAGATTGTGTTGGTTTCTCATTGCAGAACAAAAAAAAAAAAAAAAGTTTGTGCACTTGTGCAATAATTTGTATGTGGTTAGGACCGTTTTTTGGATCTTTTCTGAGGCTGAGCTAGACAACAGGTTCCATTGTCCTGCCGTATTAACCTTCATCCAATATTGAAAAAGGATGGAAGGTGTAATGAGGACATTAACATTCACACAACTACCTAGGGAACCAACAAACCGGGGCCAACGCTAAAACCTTCATTCTAATTAGATGAGTCTGTCTCCCAGGTGCTAGGCATTTATCTGTGGAAAGCAGCAGATAGTGTAAGGAAGAAGATATTTACACTGGGGGGGAAGCCAATGAACTGTTGAACAGATTATAAAAATGACGATAAGCCACCGCGCTGTACGGAATATTATTAAGCTTTAATGTAACCAAGTGCTTAACGGCAGAAGGATAATATGCAAGCAGCGCAGTATATGTGCTTGCTTCATTTTTTTTTTTTTCTCTCCCCTAAAAGCAACAGACATATTATTTCAACTCAGAGTGAATCAACTTCTTGTCCCTAAGGTGTGGAAAACACGAGTAAATTATAATCTCTGGGAAAGATTATTAAAGTCTGGTTTGTAGTAATTTAGAAGAATTAAGTGTTTTTACTCAGAAAGGGAGAGGGTCATGGAGATTTGTTGGTAATTTATTTAACCCAACCGTCCACTGGGTATAACTTCAACTTGTCTGGGATGACTTAAGAAACTAGAAACATGTTCATGTTCATGTAAAGGCCGGCATCCCATTACTTTTGGCAATACAGTATAGTGTATTTCAAAGCATTTTTTTTTTTACTACACTGTTCAACAGGTAAAAAGTTTTGGGCATAAAATTAGCTAATCTTACATAATTTTGGGGTGCTGAAAACGAAAATGACCCTAAAAAATGTTGATTGGCTCTAGTTTCCATGATATATTCACCCATCTAATGATGTAAGCCATTCAAAATTATGATGCAACGTCAGCTGCATATTGCGCAATTGATACTGGTGACCAATAGAAAATTGCATGTATACTGAGATGATGCAATATTAGCCTTTAATTGCATCACTTCACTGCATAACAGCTGCAGTATCTGTAGCTGATTGTAGTTTGGACAGCGTCTTTACATTTCGTTTTATGCTTATATAGGCTACTCAGTAATGCCTCGAACTTGTGTGAATAAAGCAGATAATTTCTGCTATATCTGCGGTGAAATAACTTTTATCTCACAAAAAAGGAGGATAACAGGAATGATTAAGAAAGCCTACAACTTGTATTTTGGCTGCAAGATAGGAGACCAGGACAAGAGCTGGGCACCACATATATGCTGCAATTCTTGTGGGACGGCACTGGAGCAATGGTTGAATGGAAAAAAGGCATCTATGCCTTTCGCTGTGCCAATGATTTGGAGAGAGCCAACAGATCATGTTAGTAATTGTTACTTTTGTATGGTGCCTCCAAACAAAAGGGCTAAATAAGAAGAAAAAGTTATCTGTGCACTATCCAAATATTCCATCGGCAATACGTCCAGTTCCTCATGGAGAGGGGCTACCAATTCCTAAAGCACCAGAATCCTTCGTGGTTGAGTCAAGTGAGGAAGAACCTGAAGCGTGTAGTCACGTGCAGTTGTAAGAGATAGCCCTTTCCTCGAATACAAGAGAAAAGCCAAGAGAAGCAAAACCGACACAAACTGAAGACAAAACTAGTGAGAATCCTAAGTATTAAAATGATTCAACTTGGCTTATGGCTATAATTTTTCTTGGTAATCCTATGCAATATATTATGCCATTTAGGCTTTGTTATGTAGTCAATATCACTTGCTTTATATTTGTGGAAAGACATCTATCTATATAATTATTGTGCATTATGTAGTCATTACGCCTATAGTAGAAAACTTTCCGTTTACAGAAAAACTAGAGCCAATTGACAAATTTCATTGTTTTATTTGAACTCAGAATGTGAAATTCATTAAGAAATGGATCCTTTTGTTTCCAAAACTGGCAAAAAATAAAATTTTGTTGAACAGTGCTATCGGCAAATCAAAATTGTAGATATGTTGGATAGGTGCAGTGTGGCATGGCAGGGAGTAAGTACACAGAATCCCTGGTGTGTGGCTCAGCTCTGGTCTGGGTGAAGTTGGGGTGTCTTCATCACTGTGCTTTTGCTTACCTGACATCAGCGCCCTCAAGTTCAAGCCGCGGTTCCAGCTTCCTGGTACCAGTTCCATTGCCCTAGCAGTCCTTATTCCACCTTTCAGGGGAGGTTAGACGGGAATTATGCAAGAAGCCACCATCATCATCTAAAGCTCCTCACACTTGTATGTTACAGCCAGTCTTGTGATCCAGGCACCCATGACAGATCGTGTGGCTAAGTTTCTGATAATTAATAAGTAATTTAGAAGAATTAAGTGTTTTTACTCAGAAAGGGAGAGGGTCATGGAGATTTGTTGGTAATTTATTTAACCCAACCGTCCACTGGGTATAACTTCAACTTGTCTGGGATGTCTTAAGAAACTAGAAACATTATGTATTAGTGTAGTAGGATTAACCAATTCCCCCTCCCCCCCCCTTCCCACGTACACTATATTGCCAAAGGTATTGGGCCAGCCCTCCAAATCATTGGATTCAGGTGTTCCAATCCCCTCCATAGCTACAGGTGTATAAAATCAAGCACCTAGGCATGCAGACGGCTTCTACAAATGTCTGTGAAAGAATGGGTCGCTCTCAGGAGCTCAGTGACTTCAAGCGTGGTCCCGTGATAGGTTGTCATCTGTGCAATAGCATTTCTTTGCTACTAAATATTTCATGGTTAAATGTTAGTGGTATTGTAACAAAGTGGAAGCAACTGGGAACAACAAAACTCAGCCACCATGTAGTAGGCCACGTAAAATGACAGAGCGGGGTCAGCGCATGCTAAAGTGCGCAGAAGTCGCCAACTATCTGCAAAGTCAATAGTTAAAGACCTCCAAACTTCATGTGGCCTTCATATTAGCACAACAACAGTGCATAGAGAGCTCCATGGAATGGGTTTCCATGGCCGAGCAGCTGCATCCAAGTCTTACATCACCAAGTGCAATGCAAAGAGTTGGATGCAGTGATGTAAAGCACACCGCCACTGGACTCTAGAGCAGTGGAGACGTGTTCTCAGGAGTGATGAATCAAACTTCTCTGTCTGGCAATCCGATGGACGTGTCTTGGTTTGGCGGTTGCCAGGAGAACAGTACGCTTGCCTGACTGCAATGTGCCAAGTGTAAAGTTTGGTGGAGGGGGGATTATGGTGTGGGGTTGTATTTCAGGGGTTGGGCTTGGCCCCTTAGTTCCAGTGAAGAGAACTCTTAAAGCGTCAGCATACCAAGACATTTTGGACAATTTCATGTTCCCAAATTTGTGGGAACAGTTTGGGGATGGCCCCTTCCTGTTCCAACATGACTGAGCACCAGTGCACAAAGCAAGGTCCATTAAGACATGGATGAGCGAGTTTGTGGTGCAGGAACTTAACTGGCCTGCACAGAGTCCTGACCTAAACCTGATAGAAACCTTTGGGATGAAGTAGAGCGGAGACTGCGAGCCAAGCATCAAACATTCCCATAGACACACACCTAAACCTTGTGGACAGCCTTCCCAGAAGAGTTGAAGGTGTTATAGCTGCAAAGGTCGGGGCCAACTCAATATTGAACCCAAAGGACTAAGACTGGAATGCCATTAAAGTTCATGTTCGTGTAAAGGCAGGCATCCCATTACTTTTGGCAATACAGTATAGTGTATTTCAAAGCATTTTTTTTTTACTATCGGCAAATCAAAATTGTAAATATGTTGGATAGGTGCAGTGTGGCATGGCAGGGAGTAAGTACACAGAATCCCCTGGTGTGTGGCTCAGCTCTGGTCTGGGTGAAGTTGGGGTGTCTTCATCACTGTGCTTTTGCTTACCTGACACCAGCGCCCTCAAGTTCAAGCCGCGGTTCCAGCTTCCTGGTACCAGTTCCATTGCCCTAGCAGTCCTTATTCCACCTTTCAGGGGAGGTTAGATGGGAATTATGCAAGAAGCCACCATCATCATCTCAAGCTCCTCATACTTGTATGTTACAGCCAGTCTTGTGATCCAGGCACCCATGACAGATCGTGTGGCTAAGTTTGTGATCTCGCATTTCTCCAGGTGTAGTTAAGGTCGTGAAGCTGTACCCAAACAGAGGGTAAAGTGCTAATTACTAGAATTACCTGAGTCCTCAACTAGATGGTAAATGGTTATGTACAGATGCTCACCAAACTTTCTAAATCATTCAATGGCCAACATTGGCTATGGGACCACTAACTACAGCCAAAGCATTTTGAGAGAGACAAGCCTTGAGCAGGGGCGGACTGACCATTTGGAAACTCGGGCACTGCCCGAGGGCCCGGGGTCAGTAGGAGGCCCCATGAAATGCCCCTGGTACCTTTTTCATAGGCTTTTTTGAGTTTGGGCAAAGACACGGGGGCCCCATGATCCTCTATTGCCCAGGGGCCCCATGAGTTGTCAGTCCACCCCTGGCCTTGAGCAGTCAATGTTAATAAAATCAAGACAGAATGCACTAAATGAATGCACTAAAGGATCTGTGTTAAAGTTTGATGTAGACTAATGTCACCTGAAAGCACTAAAGTTAGCTGCCTTCATTGCTGTTAGGAGATATTTCCCCAAAACATTGCCTGTATTGGATGCTCTTGACCACTGAATGTTTCAATACGTTTTTGTTTTTTTTTCAAAAAAGATTTTTATTAGAAGCATTCCTAACAATACATGTACAGACGGAAATCAAAGGTCGGACATACCACTGTATGGCACTTCCCGTGTCGCAGACGGGTCAAATCACAACAGGCAATACAAAACATACCATTGTAAAACATTGTGTCAACGTAATATTACGATCCAGGATTCAATACGTTTGTTAAGTGAGATGAACCTTTGTGTGCACTCCTCTGTACACATCCAGGAGTTTATTATGAACTGTGTGTCTGTGTGGAGTCAGCCATTTTGGTAGAGGCAGGACGTTGCTGCCTCACCTGATGACTAGTAATGTGGTGGGGTAATGATGGAGAAGCGTCAGGAGAGGTGGAGGAAACACAGATCCACAGAATAAATGAAAGAGTAGCAAGGAGAGCCTTGCATTGCAGGTCCTCAGGTACAGCTTAATCTCCAGCATGGAGGACATTGATCAGCTCACTCATGACATCACTAAATCTCACTCCAAATCTGGACACACTGCCTTATATGATCTCATATAGTAGATATAGAGCTATGAGTCTACAGAAGAGGAGTGCATAAGTAAAGGCACTGTCCTGTTATTTTTCAGCATAACATAAAGACAAAGGGTATTGCTTAGGCACAACTAGCATTTCTAGATGTTCTCATTAAGGCAATGAGGGATTAATCTTGGGCATAAAATTGTGTCTTGGGACAGAGCAGGGCATGACCTACAGCAGGGTTTCTCAACTAGGGTTCCTCCAGAAATTGCTAGGGATTCCTTGAGCAATGAGCAATTTCAGACTGATATACCGTATTTGCCGGCATATAAGACGACTTTTTACCCCTTGAAAATCTTCTCTGAAGTCGGGGGTCGTCTTATACGCCGGTATACGGCATACTGACACTTTTTAGGGGGGCGGCGCGGTGCCGCCGCCCCCCCTTCCAACGGAAGGGACACTAAGTACAGGGGTGGGCAGGGGCTGTTTCTTACGTGGCTCCGGTCCCACGACGATCCGGTCCAAGAAGCGCGGCTGCTCCTTCAGTTCGGCCACTGGATGTTCGGGCGGCTGCTTGGCTCCGCCTCCTCACCGGTGATTGGCCGCCAGAACTGTAGCTCAGGAAAAGCACACAGGCGGCCAATCACCGGCGAGGGGGCGGAGCCGAGCGGGCCCGCGAAAATCGAGTGCAGGAGCAGCAGGTAAGTCTTCAGTGTAGATGTGCTGCTGCAACCACATATGCTGGCTGCAGTAGCACCATACTAGAACAGGGTCAGCAAGTGTAATTGGTGTCAGTGGGAGGAATAGTGCCCCATCATTGGTGTCACTGATACCAATGATGGGGCACTATTCCACCCCCCACTGACACCAATGATGGGGCACTATTCCATCCCCCACTGACACCAATGATGGGGCACTATTCCACCCCCCACTGACACCAATGATGGGACACTATTCCTCCCACTGACACCAATGTTGGGACACTATTCCTCCTACTGACACCAATGATGGGGCACTATTCCCCCCACTGATACTAATGATGGGGCACTATTCCTGCCACTGATACCAATGATGGGCACTATTCCTCCCACTGACACCAATGATGGGGCACTATTCCCCCCACTGATACTAATGATGGGGCACTATTCCTCCCACTGACACCAATGATGGGGCACTATTCCCCCCACTGATACTAATGATGGGGCACTATTTCCCCCACTGATACCAATGATGGGCACTATTCCTCCCACTGACACCAATGATGGGGCACTATTCCCCCCACTGATACTAATGATGGGGCACTATTCCCCCCACTGATACCAATGATGGGGCACTATTCCTGCCACTGATACCAATGATGGGGCACTATTCCCCCCACTGATACTAATGATGGGGCACTATTCCTGCTACTAATGCCAATGATGGGGCACTATTCCTGCCACTGATACCAATGATGAGGCACTATTCCTGCCACTGATACCAATGATGAGGCACTATTCCTGCCACTAATACCAATGATGGGGCACTATTCCTCCCACTGACACCGATGATGGGGCACTATTCCTCCCACTGTTTTGCATTGGAAGCGGGGTAGTCTTATATGGCGAGTATAGCCCAAACACTACATTTTAGCAGGAAAAGTAGGGGGTCGTCTTATACGCCGGCAAATACGGTAGGTAACCCCGTTTTACCTTAGTCCAATGTCATTCTTCCCAGTGACCATCAAATGAATGTACTATGAGTTGTAGATTTATTAATTATTAGTTGGGGTTCCCAGATACCATTAAATTATTTTAAGGGCTCCTCCGTGTTGAAAGGTTAGGAAAGTCTGGTTAAAGCAGACCTAAGGAAGATGGCTTAGCATTCCAGTTAGGCCAGCTTGGACCTCTCCTAGGGCTCCAAGGGGTGAAATAAGTATGTTCCCCACACCATCAGTCACAGAGTCTCCTGAAGAGCCAATGCTGTGGAACTGTGAGATGCCAAGAGGGAAGTCAAAATGAGTACAGAAAGAAATCCACTCTAAGCAGTAAAGCTCGGTCACCTGCCTGTGAGGGGGCAGTGAAGGAGAAGCACATTGGTGAAATAATTATTCTGCTCACTCCTCCATTAAGCAAGCTTTCAGATTTAGATTGAGTGCACTGTACAATGAAGTAGAGGTTATCTAGTTCACGGTGCTGAACCTTCCTTTTCCAGGCTACTATGCAGAAAATTGGAGAAGGCTAATATAAAGACAGATTTAGGCACTTGCATGTAAATGGACATGTACTGATTTTTAATGAAGACATCACTTCATTAAAATATTAAATATTCATGAAATATTTAATGTATTATATTGATGGATATACTGATCATTTTGATATGCAGTTTTCAGTTGGGGTAGCCATTGCTTATACTATTTATTTTTAATCTGCTTATTCTGAATTGTTCCAATTTGTGTTCCCATTTTAACCAAATTTGCATTAAAACAGATATTAATATACATCACATGTGTAGCACCCTCCTAGTGTAGTGTAGGTTGCTAGGCAGGGGCGGACTGACAACTCATGGTGCCCCCGGGCAATAGGGGATCATGGGGCCCCTGTGTCCTTGCCCAAACCTAAAAAAAGCCTATGAAAACAGGTACCAGGGGCATCTCATGGGGCCCCCTACTGACCCTGGGCCCTCAGGCATTGCCTGAGTTTCTAAATGGTCAGTCCGCCCCTGTTGCTAGGTTAATTTACTTGGCTCCACTGTAACCAGAAGATCAGAGGTTTATTATTCAGGGTTGCTCAGTGTAATGCTGCTGCTCTGATTGCTTCCACCTGTCCTCTAGGATTCTAGAGGTATAGTGGGAGGAAGGACAGGGTATGCAGCCTGAATATTTATGGGACTCCAGCCAATCCCTGGGTAGGTGTACCTGGGTCTGAGGCCTGAATATCATGTGCAGAGTTTCTGGGTCCAGTCCTGCAGTAGGAGACCCATGTGAAGGGAACTCTGCCCCTGGTGCAGAACATTAGAGAAGCTATCAAGAAGATACACAAGTCTCAGCTAGGTGTAGCTGGAGGACCTATTCGCAAGCTTACGTTTGGGGATCAAGTTGAGTCTGGAGAAGCTCACTGGAGAGAGACCAGGAAGAAGTTGGTGAGAAAGAGTCCAACTGTCCCATAGTGATGTGAGTCTACATCTCCCTCACTAGGAAGAGCCTGGTGGATATTGGCAGGAGGGAACCAATGATCCTGTGGCTTTATGAGTAAGAGATCCCAGTGCTGAAGAGTAGTGAATGTGTGCAGCTTTGAAACGCTGGAAGGAGTACTAGTAATCATTAGCATGGAGATCCTGCAGGACATTTCTTTTCTGTGCAGTACAGCCTGAAAGTTAAAGTGTTGCTTAACCGCGGACCCTGCATTCACTATATCTGATCTCTCTGGACCCTGCATTCACTATATCTGGTCTCCTCAGACCCTGCATTCACTATATCTGGTCTCCCCGGACCCCGCATTCACTATATCTGGTCTCCCCGTACACTGCATTCACTATATCTTCTCTCCCACAGTACACACAACATGGAAATGCAATTATTTTCGCAAATATAAACTGATAAATACCTTTTCTCATGGGCAGTTAGAGCAGTCTTGTGACTTCTATCAGTGTCCAGCACAGCACTGGTTGAAGCTTGTAGGAGGAGTTTTCTTTCTGCTCTAGGAGCATGCAGAACCCCTGACCCTCTGTCTGGACAGTGCTGATTGGTCCTGTGCTGATGACATGCACTCTCACAAGAAAAAAAAAAAAACCTCTCTAGTAATACATACTAAACTGAGCAGGTATCAGGAGATAAGTTGTGGACATTTGAACAAGAGGAGGAGCAGAGAAGTCAGGATCAAACTGCCTTTTTACACAAAGCAGAGGATTAATTCCTTAGATTCCTCAGTGAGTATAACAAGCATGCTTTACTGCATATACAAACTGATTTTACTGTTGTGGGTTTAATGGGGGATCCCATGCTCCCTATCCTTATCCAAGTTCAACGTTCCCAATAACCCAAAAAGACTCTTCTTTGGAGCCAGTGGAAGAATAAAGAAAATGCTGTGTCCCGGGCTGTGTATGCTGTAAGTGGGGAAATAGGACTAAGTTCACCAGCAACTCTTACGGAGGTGTGCTACATATGTATTCAAACTGGCCAAGACTTTTAAAGAGGGACAATTTGGATGCAGTTTGCCAGCTTGAACATGGACTGCGATATATTAAAACCAGGAAAATCAAGAATCCCTTATTTGTATGTAAGGGTTGCTAAAAGCAAGACACAGGATTATGCCAAAAGCATTCCCCCGTTGGCAAGTCTACCCTGGATCTTCCTAAAATCGGTGCCAACTGTAGAATGGTAATGGAATAACAGCCATACAAATTGATGACAGCACAAGCTTAGTGAACAAGCTGCAAACATTTTGGAGGACAAGGCAGACAGGTAGACCTGCACCCACACTACTGGTCTGACAGGGGGTTATTGACCAAAACTGGAACCTGCAAAATCTGGTGTAGTTCTGCATAGAAACCAATCAGTTTACAAGGTTTTATTGCCAAAACTTAATTGAACAAGCTGAAGTTAGAAGTTGATTGGCTACTGTGCACAGCTGTACCAGATTCTGAGTGCTTCAGCTTTAGTAAGTCTCGCCCACAATGTCCTGGCATGCAACCCAAGATACCCAAGACAAAGCAAGTCCATATCAGTGTATAGATGTCTTGCATTACCCCCTTAGAACTTTCTGAAGGTTTGGGGCCCCCTATATTCTTGCACAGCCAGGCAACACGCATCTTCACATAGATTTGCATCCAGGAGTCAATAACCAGTCCTTGATCTTTGTTTTTGATGATTTTATTAGGGGATTGCAACTTGGATAGGGTTAGGGGTGTACTGGATGCCCAATGGAACTGTAACTGAGGACAACTTCCTGTACAAGTCTTTACACAAAAAACCTCTTTGTGGAGCACTAGCTGTCACGATCGCAAGATTGCCGCCACCAACATGCGACAATCTCACGACCGCTGAAACCAATATGTCACGATCGCGGCGTCAGACCCCAGATCTTCTCACCAAACTCGTGACCGAAGGACCGGGCCGATCTAAAACCGCGATGTGACGTGCGTAACAATGCCACACCCAGCTGCACCCTACACAGCGATTTTCCAGCTAATGGTCAATGTGCTGTCAGCCTGAGCGATTGTTACTGGGTTAATTACGCAACTAACCCTTCACTGCCACCACCCCTATTTGTACAGAGAAAGGGGAAAACTCTCTTTAACATATATACACTGTAATGGTTGAAAAGTCGTCTGTCCAATGCGGTCACCGCAGGCCGATTGGGCAGAGGATTAAACAAACACAGTAGCGTTCTCTTTAGAGGCAGGAATTCGTAAATTGCAATTAAGTGCTTTAGAAACAGTTTAACACTTTCAGAAAGAAAGATTTATTACTAAAAGAGTCAAACAGATGCAATAAAATATTTACAGAAAAAGATGTAACTAAGATATATATATATATATATATATATATGTATGTATATATATATATATATATATATATATATATATATATATATATATATATATATACACACACACACACACACACAAAGAACCATAGCACAGCAGAGAGATAATAGGAAGGATGTTAAAGGGTTAAGTTACTTGCCATTTAAGCCCTTGATGTAAGCAGATCCAAGTTGCAGAGCAGAATGGTGCTTTGATCTCCTGCTGTTACGTTGGAAAAAATGGGAGAAGTCTTCAACTTAAATTTTTAGGCCTGCTACCTGTGTTTTAAAGTCCCCCAGCAGGGGGTGGCTCTGAATAACTGACCAATTTAGGGAGGGATCGTCGGGCGAACTCTGAATTAGAACCAACATCTGTCATAATCCATGATATGAAACATAGGGGACAAACTGACTTGAGGAATGTTCATTTAATTCTGTCACATACGCTGCTAGGTTTTATGAGGTTACAATCTCTTTCAATTTCTGGGAAAAGCTGCCTTATCTCTGTTACAAGGTGAGAGATTACACATGTTCTCTTGGGGCAGCTAAGCTCTGTCTCTCTTGGGGGACTTTGTAGCTCTGGGCCCCCTGCTGCTGTACCTACCAGTGACACTTTTAACACACACGCATCTGTCACTGTGCCTCTCAGGAAGGGAGGGGGAAGGAGAATGAGAAATGAGAGACACAATATATACTCCGTACCAAGATGGAGGTGCCTACAAAATGGTTGAACTGCGTACTTCACTGTGTTTTTTGCGCAGTTTTTGCGACACTAGCCAGCATCTCCTTTTGCACCACTGCAGACCCCAAATAAATCCCCCCCAGTTGTCTGGAGGAAATCCCTGAGCAGGGGATCCAGTGCTTGCCACTTTAAAGTAAGACAGTCCCAGGTAGTTGCTAATCTGGTTTCCCACCAGAGTATTCCTTCCCCTATCTGGCTTAGGGGGTGCTGGTTTATTCACTCTGTCCTTTTCCTCTATTGCCAGTGGGTCGGTGGCTGCTACCAGGCCTTCTATGCTGCTTCTTCCCTGACTCACAGGTGGTCCTCTCTCAGGTGGCCAGGGAAGTCTTGAGTTCTCCACCTTCCAAGGTTCCTGCTTGGAGGTGAGCCCCTTTCCCATCCGGGCCCCCTCTCAGGCTTCTGCATCTTTTCCTCTCTCACATTGTCCACCTGTACTCTCCTGCTGCTGAGCAGGCTTGGTTACTCTTAACGGCTGTCCTGGCCCCTTGCCAAGCCTCCTGTTGGGGATTGGCCAGGATCCTCTAAGAGTACAGACCAGCCACTCCTCATCTCTGCCCACTGCTACTAGATCTTTCTCCAAAGTTCTAGAGCAGGGGGAAATCCCAGAGAGCTGGTGTAACGGACCGCCTGACAGCACCTCTATCA
Organism: Staurois parvus; assembly: GCA_951230385.1. NCBI lineage: Eukaryota > Metazoa > Chordata > Amphibia > Anura > Ranidae > Staurois > Staurois parvus. The sequence continues at coordinate 37,514 of CATNWA010005752.1, forward strand.
GTCCCCTGGTAGAGCCTTCCCAGAGTGCGGAGTCTAAGCACCAGAGCACTTGTTCACCAGGGCCCCTGATGGTGGGGATGGACTTGGAGCGCTCCGGTACCAGGTCGCAACTACCAGGTATCTCCAACAGGGGTAGAGGAGTCTGACAGGGGCTCCAGAGAGCTAGGAGTCTGATGTAAGGGAGCCTAGTGATCCCTGCGGGATGGGTGGATGGATGAGCTAAATCAGAGTCATGCAGGCAGGGTCGGCAACTGGCGGATCGGTAAGGTACAAAACGGTAGGCAAAGGATAGTCAGGTCACACGCAGGGTCAATACCAGGAGGTCAGATCTAAACAGGAACATCCGGGAGCAGAGTCAGGCAAGCCAAGGGGTCAGGACGGGAGAAGGCAACAAGGTCAAAACAATCCAGATCAGAAGTACTCACACACAGGTAACAGGATACAAAGACCATTCGGCAACAAGTGTCTGTGCAGGGCTAGCTTAAATAGCCCGCCCTGCACCTGACAGGCGTAGCCTGGGTCCTAGTGCCTGCCTAGTACTGTCCAGACGATGGGTACGCCTGGGTCCTAGTGCCCTGCTACCTATACGTCTCGGCAGACACCTACGCATGTGTAGACCCATGCGTCGTGATGGTTCCTGACAGCTGGTCTACAAAGTCTCTCAGCTCTGACCTAAATTTGACTCACATAGCTATCACACCCAGGCTGCTACTCAGCCTCCGTCTAACAATTAGAGCTAGAGCTCCCCCTAGCTGACTGGGATGCGGCTACAGATGATTAACTGAGTATCTTTGGTGTTAAAATGTGGTCAAGCCCCTCTTGCACAGATATTTTTCTATTTCTTCTACTGTAAAACATTACACACGCCAGACTAAACCAGGAACCAATATGGAGTTGCAAAACAAGAAAAAAAAATACAGAGCATATTAAAATTATCTGAAATTGAACATTTATATAGGTCATCATCGCTTCCTCATAGGACCCCCTAATTGAAATTAAAGAGAAACCCCCCTCTACTTCACATTCTTTTAATGGAGGGCCACTTTGGCTCTTCTCATCATAGCCTACACCTTGGTTTTGTCTCCGCCACTGTAAAGATGAATTCATGTCACTGGACAGGAAAACAGCCTTCCCTAGTAAAGTTCATGCTAAGCAAGTTCACTTGATGGATATCATCCATCAGAGCTCGGGTGAGTGGGACCATCTTGATATGAGTAATGACAATTAGCGGTTCCATTCGCAGCAGTAAATCAAGTGGGTGCACAGTTCACTGCCGAGTGACCTCGGGCAATCATCTCCTCTAGTCTAGTTTACGATGGCAGGAACCACTTGCTGAAACGTTAACAATCAAGACTGTGGAAAGTCATTAACAGATCAAGACGTCATTATTCAATCGAGAATTTTCCTATTATTATTTAAAGTGAATTTTCACCCTTTGAAAAAAAAAAATACTTTGAATAGCACCTAGGATAATAGTGTAGCCTAGCTCCAGTCATTTTATTCAATTTTTCATTAGTAAACAGTTCCTACAACAGTGATCTCACTGCACAGTCGCTAAGTGGTTAGCACTTCTGACTATCAGCATTAGGGTCATTGGTTTGAATCCCAACCATGGTACTACCTTCATGGAGTTTGCATGTTCTCCCTAAGCCTCTGTGGGTTTCTTCTGGGTACTTTGGTTTCCTCCCACTCTCCAAAGACATGTGATAGGTTAACTGGGTACTGTCTAAATTGACCCTAGTATGTGAATGTGAGTTAGGGACCTTAGATTGTACACACACTTGAAGTTTAGGGACTGATGTGAATGCACAATATCTGTAAAGCGCTGTGTAAATTGACTGCAATGGATAGCCAGGACAAGCACTTGGCAGGACTGTACAGCCAAACTGGAGCCAGAAGAGTAGTCAGAGTAGTCGCCAGGGTCAGCAACGAGGAGGCGATGAGGTACCGGAATATCAGACAGGGACAAGGTCAGGAGGAAGCCAGGATCAGTAACCGATGAGCACACCAAACGCACACCAAAAAAAATGAAAAAACATCAGATTTGATTTCAATATGGTATGGTATTTCAGTATGGTATTCCAATGATGGGGTGCTATTCCTCCCACTGACACCAATGATGGGGCACTATTCCTCCCACTGACACCAATGATGAGGCACTACTCCTCCCACTGACACTAATGATGGGGCACTATTCCTCCCACTGACACCAATGATGGGGCACTATTCCTCCCACTGATACCAATGATGGGGCACTATTCCTCCACTAATACCAATGATGGTGCGCTATTCCTCCCACTGATACCAATGATGGGGCACTATTCCTCCCACTGATACCAATGATGGGACACTATTCCTCCCACTGACACCAATGATGGTGCCCCATCATTAGTGTCAGTGTGTGAGGAATAGTGTCCCATCATTAGTGTCAGTGGGAGGAATAGTGCCCCATCAGTCAGTGGGAGGAATAGTGCCCCATCATTGGTGTCAGTGGGAAGAATCGTGCCCCATCATTGGTGTCAGTGGGAGGAATAGTGTCCCATCATTAGTGTCAGTGGGAGGAATAGTGCTCCATCATTGGTGTCAGTGGGGAGAATAGTGCCCCATCATTGGTATCAGTGGGGAGAAAAGTGCCCCATCATTGGTGCCAGTGGGGGAGGAATAGTGCCCCATCATTGGTGTCAGTGGGGGAGGAATAGTGCCCCATCATTGGTGTCAGTGGGGAGGAGGAATAGTGCCCCATCATTGGTGTCAGTGGGGAGGAGGAATAGTGCCCCATGGTTGGTGTCAGTGGGGGAGGAATAGTGCCCCATCATTGGTATCAGTGGGGAGAAAATTGCCCCATCATTGGTGTCAGTGGGGAGGAGGAAAATTGCCCCATCGTTGGTGTCAGTGGGGGAGGAATAGTGCCTCGTCGTTGGTGTCAGTGGGGGAGGAACAGTGCCTCATCGTTGGTGTCAGTGGGGGAGGAACAGTGCCTCATCGTTGGTGTCAGTGTGGAGGAGGAATAGTGCCCCATCGTTAGTGTCAGTGGGGGAGAGGAGCGGCTGCTCCTTCTTTCAGTTCGGCTGTGATTGGTCGCCTGTGTGCCTTTCCAGTGCTGGCGCCCAATCACCGGTGAGGAGGCGGAGCCAAGCGGGCGGCGGGACCATCGAGCGGCCGAACTGAAAGAAGGAGCAGCCGCGCTTCCTGGACCGGATCGTCGTGGGACCGGGACCGGAGCCAGGTAAGGTACAGCAGCCCCTCTGCCCACCACTGTACTTGGTGTCCGTTGGAGGAGGGGGGGGGGTGGCGCCGCCCCTCGAAAAAGTGCCGCCCTGACACCGGCTCGCCGTATACCGGCGTATAAGACGACCCCCGACTTTTCAAAAGATTTTCACGGGTTGAAAAGTCGTCTTATACGCCGGCAAATACGGTAAATCAAGAGCAGGTCAATGGCAAGCCAGGTTGGAAACGGATACACACAAAATACAGCAGGACACAGGGAATTAGCTGAAGACCAGTCAGCACTTACAGAGAGTAAGAGCCTCCTTTAAATAGTTCGTCTGGCGCCAGAAACTGTGGGCACGCTCCCTCGTGTTTGTTCCCGTGTGCGCGCATTCTTGCACGCATGCGCGAGCCTATGGTCATTTCTATTAGCAATGCACCCATGCTCATTTCTACGCGCAATATTGCTCGCATGCGCATTTCTATGTACCAGTCGCCATACAGGAATTCCCTTACAGTTGGTTTGGCAACTCCTAATGTTGCTGCAATCTCTCTGATGGATTTGTTTCATTTTTGAAACCTTACAATGGCCTGTTTCACTTGCATGCACAGCTCCTTTGAACGCATGATGTAGGTTCATAGCAATAGATTCCAAATACAAATACCACACTTAGAATCAACTCCAGCCCTTTTACCTGCTTAATTGGTGAAGAAATAACGAAGGAGTAGCCCACACCTGGCCATGAAACAGCTTTTGATTCAATTGTCCAATTACTTTTGGTCCCTTGAAAAAGAGGGGGGCTACTCTTAAGAACTGTGATTCCTAACCCCTTCTTCCAATTTGGATGTAAATACCCTCAAATTAAACCTGAAAGTATGCACTTTCAGTCCATATCCATTATATAACTATACAGAAAAAATTATGGATAGCGCCACGGAAAAAACAAATAAATATCAATAAAGTGAAAAAATGTAAACTATTAAAGCTGCAAAACCTAACCTAAAAAGGTGCATATAATAATCAAAAAACAGGTTGCGCTTATATTATCAAAAATGTGGATCAAATAAATAATTATTTATTTGATTGGCATTATATAACTATAGCTTGAATATGTTTTGGTAAATACCTGAAAAATCTAAAATTATTATTATTATTATTATACAGTATTTATATAGCACCAACAGTTTGCTCAGCGCTGTACATTATAAAGGGAGACAATATATGAGGCAATACAGTAACAATATGATTCAATACACGAGGGGTTCGAGGGCCCTGCTCTTTGGAGCTTACAATCTAAGAGGGAGGGGATAGTGGTACAGGAGGAAAAATCTGTGGGGGATGGAGTGGTAGGAGGTGTGGAGGAGTTCAGTAATTAGCTGAGGGCGGGGTAGGCTTCCCTGAAGAGATGGGTTTTCAGGTTGCGCCTAAAGGTGAGGAGAGTAGGTGACAGTCTGATGGATTGGGGTAGGGAGTTACAGAAAATGGGGGAAGCCCTGGAGACAGGTATGGGAGTAGGAGATCAGGGAACTAGAGAGTAGGAGGTCTTGTGAGGAGCGGAGAGTACGTTTTGGGTGGTATTTGGATATCAGGTCGGTGAGGTAGTTAGGGGCAGTGTTATGAACAGCTTTGTACATCAATGTTAGCATTTTGAATTTTATCCGTTGGGCAATCGGAAGCCAGTGGAGGGATTGGCAGAAGGGGGTGGCAGATACATAGCGGTTAGTAAGGTGGATGAGTCTGGCCGCAGCATTCAAGATAGACTGAAGCGGGGATAGCCTGTGGTGAGGTAAGCCGATGAGGAGGGAGTTACGGTAGTCAAGTTGTGATATAATAAGGGAGTGAATAAGTTGCTTAGTAGTTTCCGTGGTTAGGAACGGACATATTTTGGAGATGTTGCGGAGGTGAAGTCTGCATGAGTTTGTCAGCGAATGGACTTGGGGCTGGAAGGACAGATTGGAGTCTAGGATGACACCTAGTACTCTGGCTTGAGGGGAGGGACTGATGGTGGTGTTGTTGGTCTTGATGGAGAAGTCGGGGGGGGGGGGGCGTGGGCTGGGGGGACAACTAGGAGCTCAGTTTTGGACAGATTTAGTTTGAGGAAGTGGAGTGACATCCAATCTGATATGTCGTTCAGTAAGCTTGTGATACGGGCGGAGACTGAAGGGGTGAGGGGTAGAGAGATAGATTTGCATGTCGTCGGCATAGAGATGGTAGTTGAAGCAGTGAGAGTGTATCAATTAGCCAAGGGAGGAGATGTAGATGGAGAAGAGAAGGGGCCCGAGGACAGAACCTTGAGGGACCCCAAAAGAGAGGGGGAGTGGAGAGGAGGTGGCAGTGTTATAGGGAACACTGAAGGAGCACTGTGATAGATAGGAAGAGAGCCAGGAGAGAGCGGAGTCTCTGAGGCCAAGAGAGTGTAGTTGTTTGAGGAGGAGGGGGTGGTCAACCATGTCGAAAGCCGCAGAGAGGTCGAGGAGTAGGAGCACTGAATAGTGGCCATTAGCTTTTGCCTGTGTCCAAATATATATGGACCTAACTGTGTGTATGTATGTATGTATGTATGTATGTATATATATATATATATACACTGAAACCTACGCAGCTGTGACGCTATACTGATAATGATTGTGATCGGCGACTTATGGTGGGACTGTGATAATGTGGCAATCTGGAGCTAAAATACCTTCACTGGGAGGTACACTAACTGAATAACTGACACTGACATCAGCAGTGACATTAATACAGTGATCAGATATTATACTGTATGCTGTCACTTTACTGATGGCACTGACTGGGAAGGGGTTAACATCTAGGGGCAATAAAGCGGTTAACTGTGAGCCCAACAAGCGCATAATATGTGCTGATTTAACCAGACCAGAGAAGGAGCCTGCCTCAGTTCCAAGGAACTGGTAAAGTGTTACTAAACCCACAACAGTACAATCAGTCTGTATATGCAGTAAAGTGTGCTTGTTATACTCACTGTGGAACCTAAGGGGTCAGTCCTCTCGGTTATGTAAAAAGGCTGTTTGATTCTGTCTTCTCTGAGATTTCCCTTCTTCCAGTGCCCTCTCATATCTCCTGATAAGACATCATGTGGAGACACTCTGCACATGCTCAGTTTGGTGTGTATTGCTAGAGATGTTTTTTGTTTGGGGGGGGGGAGTGTATGTGATCAGCACAGGGCCAATCAGCACTGTACAGACAGAGGGTCAGGGGTCCTGCAGTCTCATAGAAGAGAATGAAAACTCCTCCTACAAGCTTTAACCAGTGCTCTGCTGGACACTGATAGAAGTCACAAGACTGCTCTAACTGCTGATGAGAAAAGGTATTTAGCAATTTATATTTACTTAAATGATTGCACTTCCAAGTTCTGTGTACTGTGGGAGACCGGATATAGTGAATGCAGGGTCCAAAGGCAGACCAGATATAGAGAATACAGGGTCTGGGGAGACCAGATATAGTGAAGGCAGGGACTGGGGAGACCAGATATAGTGAATGCAGGGTCCGGGGAGACCAGATATAGTGAATGCAGGGTCCGGGGAGACCAGATATAGTGAATGCAGGGTCTGGGGAGACCAGATATCATGAATGCAGGGCCCAGGGAGAGCAGATATAGTGAATGCAGGGTCTGGGGAGACCAGATATCGTGAATGCAGGGACCGGGGAGAGCAGATATAGTGATTGCAGGGTCCGTGAAGAGCAGATATAGTGAATGCCGGGTCCTGGGGAGACCAGATATAGTGAATGCAGGGTCCGGGGAGACCAGATATAGTGAATGCAGGGACCAGGGAGAGCAGATATAGTGATTGCAGGGTCCGTGAAGAGCAGATATAGTGAATGCAGGATCCAGGGAGATTGGATATAGTGAATGTAGGGTCCGGGGAGACCAGATATAGTGAATGCAGGGTCGGGGGAGAGAGCAGATATAGTGAATGCAGGGTCCGGGGAGACCAGATATAGTGAATGCAGGGTCCGGGGAGACCAGATATAGTGAATGCAGGGTCCGGGGAGACCAGATATCATGAATGCAGGGTCCGGGGTTTAGTAACACTTTAAGTAAAGGATGTGTACTATCCTGCTATAACTGCCTAATATAGGATGTCGGATTCAACACAAGATTCTTGCAGGACAGTAGCAGCCACATGTTGAAGAATAGCCACTTGGAACTTGTATGCTGAATTACAGGACTTTACTGGAGAACAGTACACTGGGAAACCACATTTCCCAGAAGAAAAAGGGAAATATATATGCATGTGCCCTTGTGGGAAGCGGCATATATAACTAAAAGCCTATGAGACTGACCAGAAAGTGAGAGGGGAGAGAAAGTGAGAGGGGGGCGAAGGGGTTAAATAGGGAGAGAGAGTCCCATACACCCACTAACTGAGAGAACATTGACAATTTCATCACATCTGCTATTTACCTGCAAATAGTTGCGGACATTACACCTAGTTCCCCAGATTGTTGCCTAGTTCTCCCAGCCACCACCATTGGAACACATTTACATTACAGTCTCATCATCCAAGCTGACCGCAGGACTCATAGCTGCAGGACAGAACACAGCAGTGCCAACTGACACAGTAATTCACCCTTCGCAGGTGAATGGGATTTGCCAACTACTGTTGCCTATGACCCTGGTCACCTATAAACCACCGTGGAAGGAGAGCCTATCGATCAAGTGAAGGGGATCCCATTCAGCAGGATACCATCCCATCCACATTTGGTCCAATTAAAGGGACACAAGCGCTCTATGACCTCACTTAATGGTTTGGTCATATTTTTGAGGTGAGAGCACGACCGGTGGGGGTACACGCAGTTCTAAGTTATTTTGCACAAGAGGTGAATTAAGAAGCACTGGATTTATTTATTTCAAGTGAACACATATTTCTGAAGAAGTATATATGGGCTTTTTTTGATATGTATATGGGCATTGTTTTTTACAACGGATGTTTATAGTAGTTATTGATTCTTTTTGGCACTAATTGTTAATAGGAGCACGTGTATGTATATATGATTTGGCAATAGCATTAATAAGTGGAGCGCAGCACATTTTGGAAATGTATTATTAATTAACCCCTTCACACCTAAGGGTAAAACCAGGGGCGGACTGACCATTTGGAAACTTGGGCACTGCCCGAGGGCCCGGGGTCAGTAAGGGGCCCCTTGAGATGCCCCTGGTACCTTTTTCGTAAGCTTTTCTGAGTTTGGGCAAGGACACAGGGGCCCCATGATCCCCTATTACTTGGGGGCCCCATGAGTTGTCAGTCCGCCCCTGGGTAAAACTACTCTAAATGCCTAAGCACAATTCTGCAACGTTTACTTTTGATAGTAAAACTGTACATATCACCACAACTACTTTGTACATCCAGGTGGATTATACCTTGACTTTTTCAGGAAAAATTGGGCTTTTATTTTGTGGTAAATGGTAATGGATAGCTCCTGATTTTTTTTATTATCAAAGGAAAACTGGCCCAAAATAGTAAAAAAAATGTTTTTTTTATTTAGCTGTGTGTTTCTTGTTACGACCATAACCTACCACCAAAGAACAACCCAAAATAAATTCTCCAGCTCCTGGTGATCGCAGCGATACCATATATGTGTATGTTATTTGTTATTTGTACCCGTAGTATAGCCCAGAAACAATAGTGCGCATTTTGTTTTTCTTTTTTTTTTTACCTAAAACACACTGACACTGACACTAACTGACACGGATACCAATTCTTTTTTAAAATCCTGACCTTGACCTTTGACCCTGACCTTGACCAAAGCACTAACCCTGGCACTGAACTAGATCAAACCTTGATCTAGGTATTTTATTTTATTTTTTTATATATATATATTTATTTATTTATCTTCTTTTTTTTTTTTTTTACAAACATTTTTTTTTCTCTCTATGCTAGGAGTTAGAGAGATACAATGTATAATAGGATGTATATAATGATACAATGTATAATAGAATGTATATAATGATACAATGTATAATAGGATGTATATAGTGATACAATGTATAATGGGATGCATATAATGATACAATGTATAATATGATGTATATAATGATACAATGTATAATGGGATGTATATAATGATACAATGTATAATGGGATGTATATAATGATACAATGTATAATAGGATGTATATAATGATACAATGTATAATGGAATGTATATAATGATACAATGTATAATGGGATGTATATAATGATACCATGTATAATGGGATGTATATAATGATACCATGTATAATGGAATGTATATAATGATACAATGTATAATTAGATGTATATAATGATACAATGTATATTATGATGTGTATATATGATACAATGTATAATGGGATGTATATAATGATACAATGTATAATGGGATGTATATAATGATACAATGTATAATGGGATGTATATAATGATACAATGTATAATGGGATGTATATAATGATACAATGTATAATGGGATGTATATAATGATACAATGTATAATAGAATGTATATAATGATACAATGTATAATGGGGGTGTATATAATGATACAATGTATAATGGGATGTATAAAATGATACAATGTATGATGGGATGTATATAATGATACAATGTATAATAGGATGTATATAATGATACAATGTATAATGGAATGTATATAATGATACAATGTATAATGGGATGTATATAATGATACAATGTATCTCTCTCCTCCATTCATAGAGAGAGAAAAAAGCAAGGGGGCCGGGCTGTACAGTGACTGACCACTGTGATAGCCAATCAGAGGCTGTCACAGTGCTCATTGACCCGGAATCGGGAGTCCCGGGTCCCGATCGTTAGAAAGAGACTGGGGCTCTCAGTAACACTGCGGTCTCTGTGCTGGGAGCGTGCCGAGCGGTGCGCTCCCAGCACAAAGACAGGTACGCAAATATGGGGCCCCATGGAAAAAAGGCCGCAAATTTGTGTGACGTCGGCGTCAAGGGGTTAAACACACTGGTATGAGTATGTGTTAGGTGCAGGCGATCCACAATCAGCATATTGCATCTCTTAAAATTTATTTAGCAGCTCACAAGTCTCAATTTTATATTTTGTGATGTAATCATGCGTCGCTTCCTATTTTGGGGTGTGAATGCACCTGAGCCCCCCCCCACAGCTGTCGGTCCAGGGAGAGAAGAGAGAATACGGCATCGAGTAAAATCACCAAATACCAAATCACCACTACACCAAATCACCACTACATTTTAAACGCCTAAATTAGATTAGCACATTTAACCCTTTGATTGCCCCGTCACCCAGCCAGTGCCATTAGTACAGTGTCAGTATATAGAATTTTTCACTGATCACTTTATATCATATATATATTGGGCAGCACAGTGGCAAAATGGTTAGCACTTCTGCCTGGCAGTACTCGGGTCATTGGTTCAAATCCCAACCATGGCACCACCTGCCTGGAGTTTGCATGTTCTCCTTGTGCCTGCGTGGGTTTCCTCCGGGTACTCCGGTTTCCTCCCACACTCCAAAGACATGCTGCTAGGTTAATTGGCTCCTGTCTACATTGTCCCTAGTGTGTGTATGTATGAATGTGAGTTAGGGACCTTAGATTGTACACCCCTTGAGGGTTAGGGACTGATGTGAATGTACAATATATATGTAAAGTGCTGTGTAAATTGATGGCGATATATAAGTACCTGAAATAAATAAATAAATAATATTCCTGCCACTAGTGACATCAGATAATGTTAGGGTCAGTTAGCTCCCCCGCCAGCCAGGGCCAGCTAGCGTTAGATTGCCCGCACACTATCGCACTCACGCTATAGATCACTGATCACCGCCATTACTAGTACAGTGTTTGTACAGATCAATATATTGCAATATATCAATATATTGATCACATAGAGAACTATATTAGTGCCTCCTTTGTATAGTGTCTAGAGATGAGCGATCGAACCTGGCGAAGTGGAATTCGTTTCGAATTTCAGGAAAAATTCGATTCGCATCGAATCTGAATTTTAGCAAACTTCGGGTGCACGAATCAAAATTTTTCCCGATCAGCCGGCAAAAGTGTCACTGCAGAGAGCTCCGCTATTTCTGACAGTTCTGACAGTTCATTTACAGCGGTTGAAACATTGTATCTATTTGTTTCCATTTAGGATACAGATGTTTTTATTCGGAAATAAATAGATACAATGTTTCAACCGCTGTAAATGTGAAGGAACTGTCAGAGAACTGTCAGAAATAGCGGAGCTCTCTGCAGATACACTTTTTGCTGTACTGGAAATACTTCTTCTTTTCATTCTTCTTCTTCTTTTCATTCTTCTTCTTCTTCTTTTCATTCTTCTTTTCATTCTTCTTCTTTTCATTCTTCTTCTTCTTCTTTTCATTCTTCTTTTCATTCCTCTTCTTCTTCTTTTCATTCTTCTTCTTCTTCTTTTCTTTTCTTCTCTTCTTCTTCTTCTTTTCATTCTTCTTTTCATTCTTCTTCTTCTTCTTTTCATTCTTCTTCTCCTTCTTTTCATTCTTCTTCTTTTCATTCTTCTTCTTCTTCTTTTTCATTCTTCTTCTTCTTCTTTTCATTCTTCTTTTCATTCTTCTTCTTTTCATTCTTCTTCTTCTTCTTCTTTTCATTCTTCTTCTTCTTCTTTTCATTCTTCTTTTCATTCTTCTTCTTCTTCTTTTCATTCTTCTTCTTCTTCTTTTCATTCTTCTTCTTCTTCTTTTCAATCTTCTTTTCATTCTTCTCATTCTTCTTTTCATTCTTCTTTTCATTCTTCTTCTCATTCTTCTTTTCATTCTTCTTCTTTTCATTCTTCTTCTTCTTTTCATTCTTCTTTTCATTCTTCTTCTTCTTCTTTTCATTCTTCTTTTCATTCTTCTTCTTTTCATTCTTCTTCTTCTTTTCATTCTTCTTTTCATTCTTCTTCTTCTTCTTTTCATTCTTCTTCTTCTCATTCTTCTTCTTCTTCTTCTTTTCATTCTTCTTTTCATTCTTCTTCTTCTTCTTTTCATTCTTCTTCTTCTTCTTTTCATTCTTCTTTTCATTTCTTCTTCTTCTTCTTTTCATTCTTCTTCTTCTTTTCATTCTTCTTTTCATTCTTCTTCTTTTCATTCTTCTTCTTCTTTTCATTCTTCTTTTCATTCTTCTTTTTTTCATTCTTCTTCTTCTTCTTTTCATTCTTCTTCTTCTTCTTTTCATTCTTCTTTTCATTCTTCTCATTCTTCTTTTCATTCTTCTTTTCATTCTTCTTCTCATTCTTCTTTTCATTCTTCTTCTTCTCATTCTTCTTTTCATTCTTCTCATTCTTCTTTTCATTCTTCTTCTTCTCATTCTTCTTTTCATTCTTCTACTTCTTCTTTTCATTCTTCTTCTTTTCATTCTTCTTTTCATTCTTCTTCTTCTTTTTTCTTCTTTTCATTCTTCTTCTTCTTCTTGTCATTCTTCTTCTTCTTCTTCTTATTCTTGTCATTCTTCTTTTATTCATTCTTCTTCTTCTTTTCATTCTTCTTCTTCTTTTCATTCTTCTTTTCATTCTTCTTCTTCTTCTTTTAATTCTTCTTCTTATTCTTTTCATTCTTCTTTTCATTCTTCTTCTTCTTCTTTTCATTCTTCTTCTTCTTCTTTTCATTCTTCTTTTTTCTTCTTCTTCTTTTCATTCTTCTTCTTCTTCTTTTCATTCTTCTTTTCAGTCTTCTTTTCATTCTTCTTCTTCTTCTTTTCATTCTTCTTTTCATTCTTCTTCTTCTTCTTTTTTCATTCTTCTTCTTCTTTTCATTCTTCTTCTTCTTTTCATTCTTCTTCTTCTTCTTTTCATTCTTCTTTTCATTCTTCTTCTTCTTCTTCTTTTCATTCTTCTTCTTCTTCTTCTTCTTGTCATTCTTCTTTTCATTCATTCTTCTTCTTCTTTTCATTCTTCTTCTTCTTCTTTTCATTCTTCTTTTCATTCTTCTTCTTCTTCTTTTAATTCTTCTTCTTATTCTTTTCATTCTTCTTTTCATTCTTTCTTCTTCTTTTCATTCTTCTTCTTCTTCTTCTTTTCATTCTTCTTTTCATTCTTCTTCTTCTTCTTTTCATTCTTCTTCTTCTTCTTTTCATTCTTCTTTTCATTCTTCTTCTTCTTCTTTTCATTCTTCTTCTTTTCATTCTTCTTCTTCTTCTTTTCATTCTTCTTTTCATTCTTCTCATTCTTCTTTTAATTCTTCTTTTCATTCTTCTTTTAATTCTTCTTCTCATTCTTCTTTTCATTCTTCTTCTTCTTCTTTTCATTCTTCTTCTTCTTCTTTTCATTCTTCTTTTCATTCTTCTTCTTCTTCTTCTTCTTCTTCTTCGTCGTGCCCCGTGACTGCCCAAATGAGTGAAGTGTGCGGTGATTCTAAGATCGACGGCACTCATCTGCATGTCATCCTGACTGACAGTATTATTTCTCTTCCCCAGCAGACTCCAAGGGCATTTAAATTAAAGGTACAGTGTTCTGCACTAATTTAAAGGCTCTCTGAAGCCTAGAAACCCTTTAAATAAGTTAAATTCGCGGCGAATAAATTCGCATCGAATCAAATTTCTCCCACAAATTCGGCGAATCGGCCGAATCGAATTTTTGAATAATTCGCTCATCTCTAATAGTGTCCATAAAAACAAAGTGTTAGCAGGATCAGCCCCATTCGCTGCCAGCACTAGCGTTTAGCCCTCTGCTGTTTTTCATGGAAGATTTGTATCAATCAGGGGTGGACTGACAACTCATGGGGCCCCCGGGCAATAGGGGATCATGGGACCCCTGTGTCCTTGCCCAAACTCAAAAAAGCCTATGAAAAAGGTACCAGGGGCACCTCATGGGGCCCCCTACTGACCCTGGGCCCTCGGGCAGTGCCCGAGTTTCCAAATGGTCAGTCCGCCCCTGGTATCAATTGATTGTAGGCCAAGGAAATTTATAGCACAACAATACATGGCCGCCCACCCAAATTCAGCTCTTGCCAGACAATTTGCATGGAAACCTATCACGGTTTCTGAATTTAAAACTCTTTTGGGCCTAACCCTCAACATGGGCGTTACAAAAAAGAATGAATTGCGGTCACGTTGATCCACAGAGCCAATTCATCGTATGCCCGGTGTTCTCTGCTGTTACCTATATGCCCAACATGGACCAGCAATGTACTGGTACGTCGCTGAATTTTTGAGTAGTTATACTGGGATGATGCCTGGAGCTACAGGCATCATCCTGGTATCGTTTTTATTAGCTGGTACTCGACTTTCATGTAAAAACCATCCTAGTGGCCAGTTAACTGCTGAATTGTTTTTACGAGCAGCGGGAAGGGACATCCCCCCTCCTGCCTACCCTCCACAGATTTCTGGGGCTCTCCTGTCCCACAGGGGAATCCGAGAACGCAGCTGGAAGTTCCGCTGGCTGACCATGGAGCTGATCAGAGACCAGAATGGCTCCAATGATCTCTATAGTCTAAGAAATCGGAAGCTATGAACATTTCATCACTTCAGTTTCGCAGGATATAAAAATCACCATTTGTAAATTGTGAAAGCGACTGATCACACTGATCTTGGTGAAATTAGATAATGTAAGGGCAGAGGAGACATCTAGAGTCTGATGGATCCCAGATTTCTCAAAAAAGAATATGTGACAATGCCCATTGAAGTTATAGGGGACATTTGCATTCCCTGTGCTAGCATTAAAAGTGATCCAAAAAAAAAATGAAAGGGACAGTGTAAAAATAATTACAGAAATCAAAGTAACTAAAAAAAAAGCACCTATGCCCCCCTGCGTGTGCGTACCTGCGTGTGCAAGCGTTGACCCTGTGCCAGTATTTTTAAACAGTGGTTGCACCATGCATGTGAGGTATTGCTACGGAAGTCAGATCAAGAGCAGTAATTCTAGCACTAGACCTCTTGTGTAAATATATAAACCGGTGACCTGTAAAGTCTTTTAAAGCAACGTTTTTCGATAATAAAAATGTATGTACTTTGTTGCCATTGCACGGACATGCGCAATTTTAAAGCATGTCATGTTTGGTATCTATTTACTCAACATAACATCATATTTTATATTTTATCAAACAATTGGGCAATGTATTGTGTTTTTGTGCATTACAATTCTAAAAAGTGTATTTTCCCCAAAAGATTTGCGTTAGAAAAACCGCTACGCAGATACTGTGACGTAAAAAATTTCAACACCCACCGTTTTATTCTCTAGGGCCTCTGCTTTAAAAAAATATAATGTTTGGGGGTTTAAAGTAATTATTCTATAAAAAAAAAAAAGTTTTTTCATGTGAACAAAAAGTGTCAGAAAAGACTCTAATGTTGGCCCTGAAATGCCAGGATAGTAGAAGCAACCCCTCCAAATGATCCCTTTTTGGAAAGTAGACACTCCAAGGTATTTGCTAAGAGGCATAGTGAGAGTATTGCAGATCTAATTTGTTGCCACAAAAATGAAGAAAAAAAACAAAAAACTTTTTTTTCTTTTCTTTTTTTCTTTTTCAAAACCTTGTGACAAAAATGACATCTGTAAAATACTCACCATGCCTCTTATCCAATCCTTGGGGTGTCTACTTTCCAAAAAGGGGTCATTTTTTTTTGGGGGGGGAGGTGCTTGTACTATCCTGGCATTTTATAGCCTCCGAAACTGTGATAGGTAGTAATGAAGTGATATGAGGAAATATGCCCTTTGAAAGCCTGGAGGTGGTCATTGGATTTTGGGGGCCTGTATGTAGCTAGGCTGCCAAAAAGTATCTCACATGTGGTGTCCCCATACTCGGGAGAAGTAGCAGAATGTGTTATGGGTTGTTATTCCAGATATACCCATGGTATGGATTAGCAATATATCATTAAAATGAAAACTTTGTGTGAAAAAAAAAAATTGTCATATTCAAAAAATTTGTGGCAAAAAATAAAATGTTCCATGGACTCAACATGACTCTTTGCAAAATCCTTGGAGTGTTTGCTTTCCAAAAAGGGGACATTTGTGTGTGTGTGTGTGGGGGGGGGGGTTGTACTCTCCTGGCATTTTAGCACCTCAAGAAATGTGATAGGCAGTCAGAAAGTAAAAGCTACGTAAATTCCAGTATATATACCATAGTTTGTAGACGCTGTAAATTTCACACAAACCAATTAATATGCATGCATTGAGATTTTGTTTCACCAAAGATATGTAGCAGAATACAATTTAGCTTAAATTTATGACTAACTTTGAGTTTATTGGATATATTTTATAACCAAAAGTGAAAAATTTTGTTTATTTTCAAAATGTTTGGCATTTTTTGTTTATAGCACAAAAAATAAAAACCACAGAGGTGATCAAATACCACCAAAAGAAAGCTCTATTTGTGTGAAAAAAGGTCATAAATTTAGTTTGGGTACAGCATTGCACGACCATGCAATTACCAGTAGTGCAGTGCCAAACAGCAAAAAATGGCCTGGTCAGGAAGGGGGGTAAATCCTCAGGAGGGCAAGTGGTTAAAAAATGATGCCAGCTGACCCGTCTGCAGCCACTGACCTGCTATCTGACATTTGCCGGTCAGATGTAAGCAACTGGGTGGAGCTAGCAGTGACACCGCTAGCTCCGCCCAATTGTGCTGTGATGGCCAAAGTACCTGTGGTCAAGCACCTTGCTTTGGCCAATCACAATGCACTGTCAGAGCGCAGTGCATTGTGGGGCATGGCGGGCAAACAGCCCGGCAAACTCTCTTACCGTTCGCGTGTTCGCCAAACGAACTTACGTTTGACTGGACCATCAAGCCCATCACTAGTTGCAACACATTGCAGGCTCAAATACAAAAAAATTAATAAATGCAGATTTTTGCTTTTTTTTTTTTAAATTGGGTGTATTTATTATTTTGTTACCTTTAACTCCCAAATAGCTTTTTTTTATTTTTATTTTTTTAACAAATCTCTCTTGATAAAGATGTTCAACCATCATAGCACATGACAAATACATGAGAAACTTTAATTACCAATTTTATTGTGGAATGTGTTTTTTTTTGTTGGAAGACTCCTACCACTGACAGAATCTGTAATTGGCCCTTCTTACTCCATTCTTCCCTGCAAGAACCTGATGCGGAATCCTGACCCTACTCGATTAAACGTTTTTCTGCTCTTTCCAAATTAATTACAGGCAGCCGCCAATGTGATTGCCTATCTCCTTGTTCTGTTCGTCGATTTACTTATTTACAATATTTAAAATTAACTTACTTATCAAAATGCTGCGCCGCCGCGCTCATTCATCTTTCTGTCTGGAAATTCTACATCACAACGCCGGAGTGATTGATAAAGTGTCATAAGTTCAAGCGCAGAGAACTCGACTACAGTAAGAATTTCGGTGGAAGATTAATTAAGAGGCATCTTTGGGCGACAGGTTTTTAAATAGGTTTTGGATTTAAACAAAATATCAGCTCAAGCGGAAAGAGTATTTTAAAAAGGAGGACTTAACAATCGCCGGTTCCTACAAGACAGCGTGTAATTTCATCATTGATATTAATCAGAAATAGCAAAGATTTCATCAAAAGTAAAAGGTGTTTAAACGAGTCAGCTTTTTTTTTTCTTTCTTTCTTTATAATGAGGGCCAAAGCTGAACCTGTCAAATGACTAAATACATGGTGAATATAAAATTTATGGTCAAATGTGTGAATACTCTCCTCCAAACGATTGAGTGCAGATGCTTCCAGTGAAAGGTACTGTTAATGCTACAACACACAAAGACACTTTAGACAATTGCGTTCTTCCAAAGCTGTAGCAATATTTTACGGAAGACCCTTTTTTTGTTCAAGCATAATTGTGGCCCTGTGTATAAAGCCAGTTTCATACTGACATGGTTTGTATGTCTGGTGTGGAGGACCTTGAGTAGCCTGTACAGAACTCTCACCTCAACCCTATTGATCAACATTCCTAAAGATGTGGCTTGGTGAGTTTGGTTTGCAGGAACTTAACTAGCCTTTACAGAGTCCTGACCTCAACTCTGCTGATCACCATCATTAAAGACATGCCTTGATGAGTTTGGTGTGGCGGAACTCAAATATTTACCACAATACTACTGATCACCATCCCTAAAGACATGGTTTGATGAGTTTGGTGTGGAGGAACTGAAGTGGCCTGTACAGAGCCCTGACCTCAACCCTGCTGATCAACATCTCTAAAGATATGGCTTGATGAGCTTAATGTAGAGAAACTCAAATAGCTTGTACAAAGCTCTGACCTCAACCCTACTTATCACCAACCCAAAAGGCATAGTTTGAATATATTGGTTTAAAGGAACTCAAGTGGCTTGTTCAGAGCCCTGACCTCAGCCCTCATGACTACCATTCCTGAAGATGTGGTTTAATGAGTTTAGTGTGGAGGAACTCATGTAGCCTGTACAGGGCTCTGACCTCAACCCTACTGATCACCATCCTTAAAGACATGGTTTAATGAGTTTGGTGTGGAGGAACTCAAGTAGCCTGTACAGGGCTCTGACCTCAACCCTACTGATCACCATCCTTAAAGACATGGTTTGATGAGTTTGGTGTGGAGGAACTCAAGTAGCCTGGACAGGGTTCTGACCTCAACCCTACTGATCACCATCCTCTAAAGACATGGTTTCATGAGTTTGATGTGGAGGAACTCAAGTGGCCTGTACAGAGTCCCGACCTCAACCCTGCTGATCACCATCAGTAAAGACATGCCTTGATGAGTTTGATGTGGCGGAACTCAAATATTTACCTCAATACTACTGATCTCCATCCCTAAAGACATGGTTTGATGAGTTTGGTGTGGAGGAACTGAAGTGGCCTGCACAGAGCCCTGACTTCAACCCTGCTGATCAACATCTCTAGAGATATGGCATGATGAGCTTGGTGTAGAGGAATTCAAATAGCTTGTACAAAGCTTTGACCTCAACCTTACTTATCACCATGCCTAAAGACACAGTTTGATTATATTGGTTTAGAGGAACTCAATTAGCTTATTCAGAACCCTGACCTCAGCCCTCATGATCACCATCCCTGAAGACGTGGTTTAATGAGTTTGGTATGGAGAAATTCAAGTAGACTGTACAGGGCTCTGACCTCAACCCTCCTGATCAACATTTCTAAAGATATGGCTTGATGAGCTTGATGTAGAGGAACTCAAATAGCTTGTACAAAGCTCTGACCTCAACCCTACTTATCACCATCCCAAAAGGCATAGTTTGAATATATTGGTTTAGAGGAACTCAAGTGGCTTGTTCAGAGCCCTGACCTCAGCCCTCATGATTACCATTCCTGAAGACGTGGTTTAATGAGTTTAGTGTGGTGGAACTCATGTAGCCTGTACAGGGCTCTGACCTCAACCCTACTGATCACCATCCTTAAAGACATGGTTTGATGAGTTTGGTGTGGAGGAACTCAAGTAGCCTGTACAGAGCTCTGACCCCAACCCTACTGATCACTATCCTCTAAAGACATGGTTTCATGAGTTTGGTGTGGAGGAACTCAATTGGCCTGTACAGAGTCCTGACCTCAACTCCGCTGATCACCATCATTAAAGACATGCCTTGATGAGTTTGGTGTGGCGGAACTCAAATAATGACCTAAGTACTACTGATCACTATCCCTAAAGACATGGTTTGATGAGTTTGGTGTGGAGAAACTGAAGTGGCCTGCACAGAGCCCTGACTTCAACCCTGCTGATCAACATCTCTAGAGATATGGCATGATGAGCTTGGTGTAGAGGAATTCAAATAGCTTGTACAAAGCTTTGACCTCAACCTTACTTATCACCATCCCTAAAGACACAGTTTGATTATATTGGTTTAGAGGAACTCAATTAGCCTATTCAGAACCCTGACCTCAGCCCTCATGATCACCATCCCTGAAGACGTGGTTTAATGAGTTTGGTATAGAGAAATTCAAGTAGACTGTACAGGGCTCTGACCTCAACCCTGCTGATCAACATTTCTAAAGATATGGCTTGATGAGCTTGATGTAGAGGAACTCAAATAGCCTGTACAAAGCTCTGACCTCAACTCTACTGATTATTGATTATATTGGTTTAGAAGAACTCCAGTGTCTTGTTCAGAGCCCTGACCTCAGCACTCTTTATCACCATCCCTGAAGACGTGGTTTCATGTTTGGTGGAAAGGAACTTTGAGTGGCCTGCACAGTGCCCTGACCTCAACCCTGCTAAACACCTTTGGGATGATTTGGAATGTCAATTGTGAGGCAGGTCTTCTCATCTTACATCAGTGCCTAACCTCACAAACTCACTCTCTTTTGGCTGTTTGGCCAGAAAATCCCACAGACATACCCCAAAATCTTGTGGAAAGCCTTCCCAGAAGAGTGGAGGGCATTACAACTTCAAAGCTATGACCATAATTTGAAATGGAATATCCAACAAAATCATGTGTGGGTAGAACATTGGCTTTTTGGTTAGCACTGCCACCAAGCAGCACTAGGGTTCTCAATTCAAAGCCTAACCATGACACTACCTGCCGGGAGTTTGCATGTTCTCCCTGTGCCTGCATGGGTTTGCCTCAGTTACTTTCCACATGCCAAAGACATGCTGGTAGGTTAATTGGCTAATGTATAAATTGTAGTATGTGTTTGTATGAATATGAGCTAGGGAGTTATCAGTTAGGGACCTTAGATTGTAAGCTCCTTGAGGGTAGGGACTGATGTGAATGCTATACAAGTACCTGTAATAAATAAATGTGTGATGGTTAGGTTTTCACAATCCAGTCTTGTAATCTAAGCATGACTGCCAGCCAGCATAGCCAAATCTTTGCTTTTCTTTACAGTTAAAAAGATACTCTAGTAGTTTGAGGTTAGTGGTATTTATTTACTATATACAGTGAGGAACAGAAGTATTTGAACACCCTGCAATTTTGCAAGTTCTCCCATTCAGAAATCATGGAGGGGTCTGAAATTCACATTGTAGGTGCATTCCTACTCTGAGAGACAGAATTTAAAAAAAAATTCAGGAAATCACATTGTATGATTTTTAAAGAATTTATTTGTCTTGCACTGCTGAACATAAGTATTTGAACACCTGAGAAAATCAGTGTTAATATTTGGTACAGAAGCCTTTGTTTACGATTACAGAGGTCAGACGTTTCCTGTAGTTCTTGACCAGGTTTGCACTGCAACAGGGATTTTGGCCCACTCCTCCACACAGATCTCCTCTAGATCTGTCAGGTTTCGGGGCTGTCACTGAGCAACACGGAGTTTCAGCTCCCTCCAAAGATGTTCTATTGGATTTAGGTCTGGAGACTGGCTAGGCCACTCCAGAACCTTGATATGCTTCTTATGAAGCCACTACTTGGTTATCCTGGCTGTGTGCTTAGGGTTGTTGTCATGTTGGAAGACCCAGCCACGACCCATCTTCAATGCTCTGATTGAGGGAAGGAGGTTGTTACTCAAAATCTCACAATAAATGACCCCATTCATCCTCTCCTTAATACAGTGCAGTCGTCCTGTCCCCTTCGCAAAAAAGCACCCCCAAAGCATGATGTTACCACCCCCATGCTTCACAGTAGGGATGGTGTTCTTGGGATGCAACTCATCCTTCTTTTTCCTACAAACACGACAAGTGAAGTTTAGACCAAAAAGTTCTACTTTGGTCTCATCTACCACATGACTTTATCCCATGCCTCCTCTGGATCATCCAGATGGTCATTGGCAAACTTCAGACGGGCCTGGACATGTGATGACTTGAGCAGGGGAACCTTCCGTGCAATGCATGATTTGAAACCATGACGGAGTAGTGTTCTACCAACAGTGACCTTTGAAACTGTGGTCCCAGCTCTCTTCATGTCATTGACCAGCTCCTCCCTTGTAGTTCTGGGCTGATTCCTCACCTTTCTTATCATCAGTGATATCCCACGAGGTGAGATCTTGCATGGAGCCCCAGTCCGAGGGAGACTGACAGTCATCTTTAGCCTCTTCCATTTTCTAACAATTGCTCCAACAATTGATCTATTTTCACCAAGCTACTTGGCAATTGCCCCGTAGCCCTCTCCAGCCTTGTGGAGGTTCACAATTTTGTGTCTGGTGTGTTTTGACAGCTCTTTGGTCTTGCCCATGGTAGTAGTTGGCATCTGACTGACTGTGGGGTGGACAGGTGTCTTTAAAGAGCTCAGACAGGTGCTACTAAGTTAGATTAATGAGTGGAGTAGAAGTGGACTTTTTAAAGGCACAGTAACAGGTCTTTGAGAGCCAGAATTCTTGCTGTTTCTTAGGTGTTCAAATACTTATGTTCAGTAGTGCAAGAATACATTCTTTAAAAATCATACAATGTAATTTCCTGATTTTTTTTTTTTAATCCTGTCTCTCAGAGTGGGAATGCACCTACAATGTGAATTTCAGACCCCTCCATGATTTCTAAGTGGGAGAACTTGCAAAATCGCAGGGTGTTCAAATACTTCTCTTCCTCACTGTGTGTATATATATATTGTCACGGTATGGGAGCCTGCCAATTATTAATCCCCTTATTAATGCCTTGTATCACATGCCCTCAGTGTGCTGCTCTGTATTGTTCCAATTGTCCCCTGTGTCACTAGGCCAAATGGCCTAATTCAATGGCCTAATCAAATTACTCTGGGCCCTCTCCCTCCCGGCCAGCTGGCTGGGAGCTCTCTGCACACCTCCCAACTTGCTTTTCATCTATTCAGACATCATCCCTGCCTCCCAGGATGTCCCTGTCACCAGCTTGGTTCTCCCTGAGGTCTAGTATTTTCCCTTCCCCCCTCCCGGTTGCCAAGGCGACCGGGGAGCGTCCTGCAGCAGTTTAAGGGGCGGATGTTGGGAGCTCCATTTTCATTCCGTGTGCAGTCAGCAAAGGATCTCAAGCTTCGGCGAGACCTTTGTGACTAGGCTCTGCAAGCCTAACCCCAGCCTCACAGAGACCCCACAGGAGGGAAGAGACAGCTAGAGAAAGCCTACCTGCGATTGCAAGAGACCCCACAGAAGGGGGAGAGACTATCCCAGCCTGCCTGCTTTTTGCCAGAGACCCCACAGAAGGGGGAGAGACTACCACAGCCCGTCTTCCAGAGCCAGAGTCCACCCGCCTGATCTGGACTCCACAGGTACCTGCATTCTGCTTCTACCCCTGGGAGACCAGGCACCCTGTTGGATCCGTGAGTACCTGCTTCCCCACTGTGTTACTTGAACTGTTGCGGTGGTGACCCCTCACACCCCTCTCCTGTGTCGGACTACCCCTGTTACAGGGACACTCCCTTGGCTCTCCTAGTGGACTAAAAGTGGGTGGGGCCCCCCGTATTGAAGGACTGCCGTCTGTTTGTCTCACTAAAGCTTTGTGCGTCTGTCATCCACTCTGTGTGTTCTGTCCTGCCTTTCCTCCGTCACATATATATATAAGTCTCAATACTGATATACTGACCTTAAGGTCTGGTATGGATTTTGGGAGGGACCTCAAGCCAAAAAAACAACAAAACGTTGTGAGGTCCCCCCCAAAACCAATAGCAGACCCTTATCTGAGCATGCAGCCCAGAAGGACAGGAAAAGGGGGTGAGCCTAACCAGACCCCGCGCATGAGCAGCAATGCCACAGATCAGTCATGCCATTACAGCATTTCTGTACATGCACGCAATCCTGTAAACTGCCTCCTGGGATTTCTATCTCATTTATCGCAGGATGCAGATAGCAGGATCTCGTGCTTACACAAAACTGATCTTCCAGTTTACTGGAAGTGGTCCACAGTGTTTTTGTGCATGTCCTAGGGTCCTGGCAACACTATGACATGTATGTGCATCTGCTGCAAATAAATTCAAAATGGCGGTGCTGGGAGAACTTTTCCTACAAGCAGAATAATGCTGGACTCCATTGACATGTAATTATATATTTTTTTTTTTACTTTTGCAGCACCCCTCTGACCAATGGAAGCATGGTGTTAACTCTTGCAGACTAACAGACTCCACAAAAAAGAGAACAAAAGTATTCACAGTCCTCACAGGTTAAGCACTTGAAAGATCAGCTACCAGCACCCTGGGTAGAAGACACCATATTCCAGTGAGGTCCAATCTCCACATCCCAGCTTCTGCGAGCCCCTCAAGACATTTGGAGGTCCTCCATGGCTCCTCAGTCCCCAGGCTCCACAGGCTAGGTCCCAGATCCAGGCCTCTGTCCAGTCACATGATCACCCTCTCAGGCATCAGGCCTAGGATTGTTCGGCAGCACAACACACCCCTACCCCAGGCAGGAAGCCCATGGGAGAACAAACTGACTTCCCAAGGTCACTCCTTGTATATTTATACCCTAACCCAGCACGTATCAGTGACAAGGAAACTCCTACTGGTTAGCAAGGGAGAGACACATATTCATTATCTGATTGGTAACTGTCATGCTATTGCTAGAGGCAGCAGTGTCACCTACTGGAAACAGAAGGACACATACTGTGACCAGAGCTAAGGAGAAACCTAAGCTGAACTGTCATTCCAACTAAGCTGACTGTAGCTTAGCACAACTAAGATTAAATAGACACTCCTGCTTAGGGCAGCCTGGCTACACTTGGCTACACTTGTATACAGGGACGAGTCTTAAGATTTTTGATAGTAAAGGTGGAATTCCTAAGTTTCTTGAAACAGTATCTGAAATGACCTAAAGTGGAATTCTTAAACTAAATAATCTTAAAACTGCTCCTACCCCCTTCTCACACCTATACTAACTACGCTGTAAAAGAAAGATACATATACTTACCTACAGTATCTTCAGGATGCACCAATCTGGTCACATGATCGACTCAGCTTGCAGTGGCTGCAGGGAGAAGAGGGAGTACTAACAATGGATGGCCTACAGCAGGGGTGGACTGACCATTTGGAAACTCGGGCACTGCCCGAAGGCCCGGGGTCAGTAGGGGGCCCCATGAGATGCCTCTGGTACTTTTTTCATAGGCTTTTGAGAGTTTGCAAAAGGACACAGGGCGCCCATGATCCCCTATTGCCCGGGGGCCCCATGAGTTGTCAGTCCGCCCCTGGCCTATAGTAAGCCTGTGGGTGATGATGACTATGCAGTATGAAGACACCACACTTCAGACAGCCCAATGTGTCATAGAGGTGAAAGGTGGCCTCAGCCTCGGCTCCTCCCAGGCCACAGCCCCTGACATGTTTTTTTTCCCTGCCCGAGGCATAGTCAGAGGTGTGATAGTAGAGCAAGATTTGGATATTTATGTATCCAAGCAAAGCAGTTGCAGTGCCAATGTCAAGCTAATTTACATAAACATTGGCATTCAGCTGTCATTTATTTGTTACATAGTTAGTCTGGCTGAAAAAAGACAAATGTTCAACCATTAAGAAAAAAAAAAAGTTATACTCCTATACCCACAGTTGATCCAGAGGAAGGCAAAAATACAAGGCAACCCATTTGTTGTTTATCATGTTTCAGTTACTTAGCGGATTACAATGCATATATATCCACACGTTGCTGATCGATCCCACCTCAAGGACTAAGACCCGGAGCGTGGCGAAACGCATCAGCAGTCATGGCCTGGGAATAGCCGAAGGTTTTACCTCTACACATCTGGCTGTCAGAAGTACGGCGTCTTCTGATAACTGCATAGTTATCATGAATTCTGGATGACCATTTCAGATGCTGGCACCTACACCAGTAGTGGATCAATGGAGTCGAAACCCCAGCACTTAAAGCAGTGTTCCAAGCTATTAAAACAAGCCTGTGGGTGACAACACTGCTCAGGCATTCCAGCCACTGTCGGATCACTCTCTATTCTCTCCTGTTGCTGACACAGGGGAGATCATGTGGCTGGACAAGAGTGGCCTGAAAATAGGTAAGTGTATGCATCCTTCTTCTAGACCAGTGGTCTCCAAACTGTGTCCTTCAGTACCGGATGTGGCCCTTTACTTGCCTTTATCCTGCCCTTGGGGCACTATTCCTTCCACTGATATGAGGCACAATTCCTCCTAATGACACCAATGATGGGACACCATTCCTCCCGCTGACACCAATGACAGGTTACTATTCCTCCAACTGATACCAGTGATGGAGTCTTATTTCTCTCACTGACACCAAGGATGTAATTTTTTTATTACTCCCACTGACCACAAACCTATGACATTTTTTACTCCCACCAATGCCAGGGCATTTTCTACTCCTGCTGGCCACAGTCTGGCCCCCCTAATATATGAAGAGCAGTAAACTGGAACTTCATTTCAAAAGTTTGGAGACCCCTATTCTAGAGGTGAATTAGTGTAGGTTTTAGAAGGGGGTAGGGCAGTGGTGTATTTCATTTTTGTGCTGCGCTATGCAACACAAAAATTGGACCCCCCCCCCCCCTCTCCCACAGGCTGCCCTTCCCTCCTCCCCCCAGGGCCGACCCAACTCCATCTCCTCCCCTTACCTGGGCAATCAGACACCCTTCAGCAGGGCAATGGGACAACCTTCAGCGGCCCCCAGCCTGTTGCGTCCTCCTCAGTTCAAGCACTCACCAGCACGGCTCATAGAAAGACATCCGACGGGCACTGCTGAAGCCCTGGGGAAGACCGGGAAGGAGAGTCTGACACCATCCAGCCACCTTTTGTGGATCCCAGCTCTTGCTGTCCCTCTGCATCCACTGCTCCCCAGTCACTCGTTGCCACTGCGTCACTTCTACCAGGGGTGTTGCCGCCCTCCTGAAAAATGCCATCGTAGGCAAATGCCTTGTTGTTTTAAGGTTAGTTAATGATATCCCAGAACTCTACTTTAAGAGTGCTGCACTAATGGTCATCACATCAGATGAAACAGAGTTAAAAATGGTGACTGTTGCATTATACAACTTTTTAAATATTTTATTCTGTTGCAAATGAATTATTAATGTGGCAAATAAAACCCATTTTTTTCCTTTTGTTTCTGCTGGCTGATTTGATTTTATAGGATCCGGTGAGAATGGCGCAGCATTTTCTTTAGCTCCATTGTCTGAAGTCTGAGCGCTCTCTCTAGAGGGAGATATGCCCACATGAAGCTGACAGCGAGGCAGCTGGCTGAGGAGCAGCCGTAGCCACAGGAAATTGCATTAATAGTGTGAAAATTAAGGAATAAAATGAAACCGAGAGTTTCTAGGAGACTGACAGCCTTTACACTTTTTGTAATTATTCTGTTTTCATCTTGGTTGGTTTAAGATGTTTGGGAGAGCCTTCAGTTAAAGCCAAATAATGTAATATGAAAACGTGAGAAATGTACACATCGGTATACACGGGAGCGCCACCAGGGTACGGGAACAAATCTGTCACAACCCTGTCCAAAGCTGGTCAAACACTAGTAGAATTTTGTTCACTTTTTTGTTTTGAGAATATTCGTTAAATTTTCTAAAACACAATATTGCCAATTGTATTGGGCCACTCCTCCAAATCATTGGATTCGGGTGTTCTGATCCCCTCCATGGCCACAGGTGTATAAAATAAAGCCCCTAGGCATGCCTCTTGTTTGGGTCCCTCAAGGCTCTGTCCTCGGGCCCCTTCTCTTCTCCATCTACACCTCCTCCCTTGGACAACTCATAGACTCTCACGGCTTCAACTACCATCTCTATGCCGACGACACACAAATCTATCTCTCAACCCCCCACCTCACCCCCTCAGTCTCTGCCCGAATCACACACCTACTGAGCGACATATCAGACTGGATGTCGCTCCACTTCCTTAAACTGAACCTCTCCAAAACCGAGTTTCTTGTCTTCCCCCCCAGCCCGGACACCACCCCCCATTGACTTCTCTGTCACATCCAACAACACCACCATCAAACCCGCCCTGCAGGCCAGAGTACTTGGTGTCATTCTGGACTCCAACCTATCCTTCCAGCCCCAAGTCAATCTTTAACAAACTCGTGCAGACTCCACCTCCGCAACATCGCCAAAATCCGCACGTTCCTAACCCCAGAAACCACTAAACAGCTCATCCACTCCCTCATCATATCACTGCTCGACTACTGCAACTCCCTCCTCACTGGCCTGCCTCGCCACTGGCTATCCCCGCTTCAGTTGATCCTGAATACAGCAGCCAGACTCATTCACCTTTCCAACCGCTCCGTTTCCGCCACCCCCCTCTGCCAATCCCTCCACTGGCTTCCGATTGCACAACGGATCAAATTCAAAATCCTAACACTGACGTACAAAGCCGTCCACCATACTGCCCCGAACTACATCACTGACCTAGTACAAGTACCGCCCAGCATGCACACTCCGCTCCTCACAAGACCTCCTTCTCGCTAGTTCCCTGATCTCCTCCTCCCATGCCCGCCTCCAGGACTTCTCCAGGGTGTCACCCATCCTCTGGAACTCCCTGCCCCAACCCATCAGTTTATCACCTATTCTCCTCTCCTTTAGGCGCACCCTGAAAACCCATTTCTTCAGGGAAGCCTACCCCACCCCCTGCTAACTTGCCGACCTCCTCCACTCTTCCTACCACCCCATCCCCCACAGCTATCTCCTCCTGTGCCACCATCCCCTCCCTCCTAGATTGTAAGCTCGAAAGAGCAGGGCCCTTGATCCCCTCATGTTTTGCATTGTATTGGTATTGTTCTGTCACATGTTCTGTCCCCCTTTGTAATGTACAGCGCTGAGCGAACTATTGGCGCTTTATAAATACTGTATAATAATAATAATGCAGACTGCTTCTACAAACATTGGTGAAAGAATGGGTCGCTCTCAGGAGCTCAGTGACTCCAAGCGTGGTCCCGTGATAGGTTGTCACCTGTGCAATAAGTCCATCCGTGACATTTCCTGGCTACTAAATATTCCACGCTCAACTGTTAGTGGGATTATAACAAAGTGGAAGCAACTGGGAGCAACAGCAACTCAGCCACCAAGTGGTAGGCCACGTTACATGACAGGGGGGGGTCAGCGCATGCTGAAGTGCACAGAAGACACCAGCTGTCTGCAGAGTCAAAAGCTAAAGACTTCCAAACTTGGTGTGGCCTTCAATGCATAGAGAGCTACAGAAACCATGATTTTTCCAGGCTGAGCATCTGCATCCAAGCCTTACATCACCAAGTGCAATGCAAAGCATCGGATGCCGCGGTGTAAAGCAAGGCGCCACTGGAATCTAGAGCAGTGAAGATGCGTTCTCTGAAGTGACGAATCACTCATCAATCAATCACAAATCAATCATTTTGCATTTTTATAGTTTTACTCATAGCCTTATTCAGGGGTGGACTGACCATTTGGAAACTCGGGCACTGCCCGAGGGCCCGGGGTCAGTAAGGGGCCCCATGAGATGCCCCTGATACCTTTTTCATAGGCTTTTTTGAGTTTGAGCAAGGACACAGGGGCCCCATGATCCCCTATTGCCCGGGGGCCCCATGAGTTGTCAGTCTGCCCCTGGCCTTATTGACCTCTTCCCGCCAGCTGGACGCATATATACCCACCTCTCAGTGGGTGGGCCTTAAGTCCGAGAGGCCACATATATGCGTACCAGGAATTAAACAGAGCTGTGCTGAGAGCGCGTGCCCTGCACACTCCTGGCACAGTTACCAGTGGCTAATGGAAATCACGGTGGTCACATGATGAGAATCCCTGCACTGCCTCCCAGCATCAGAAACCTCCTAAAGTGTTACAAAGCCCACAACAGTAAAAGAAGTCTATACATTCAATAAAGCATGCTTGTTATACTCACTGTGGAAACTAAGTGGTGAATCCTCTGCATCGTGTAAAAAGGCTGTTTGATCCTGTCTTCTCTGACCCTCCCCTTCTTTTAATGTCCCCAATCCATCTGCTGATAGCACAGGGCCCTAGGAGGCACTCTGCACATGCTCAGTTTGGTGTGTATTGCTAGAGAGGTTTTTTTTTTTCTGGAGGGCGCATGTGAACAGCACAGGGCCAAACAGCACTGTCCAGACAGAGGGTCAGGGGTCATGCATCCTCACAGGACAGTCAGAGGAGAATGAAAACTCCTCCTGCAAGCTTTTAAACCAGTGCTCGGCTGGGCACTGATAGAAGTCACAAGACTGCTATATACTGCTGATGAGTTAAAGTAATTAGAAGTTTATATTTACTAAAATAATTGCATTTCCATGTTGTGTGTACTGGGGGAGACCACATATAGTGAATGCAGGGTCCGGGGGAGACCAGATATAGTGAATGCAGGGTCCGGGGAGACCAGATATAGTGAATGCAGGGTCCGGGGAGACCAGATATAGTGAATGCAGGGTCCGGGGAGATATAGTGAATGCAGGGAGATATAGTGAATGCAGGGTCCGGGGAGACCACATATAGTGAATGCAGGGTCCGAGGAGACCAGATATAGTGAATGCAGGGTCCGGGGAGACCAGATATAGTGAATGCAGGGTCCGAGGAGACTGGATATACTGAATGCAGGGTCCAGGGAGATGAGATATAGTGAATGCAGGGTCCGGGGAGACCAGATATAGTGAATGCAGGGTCCTGGGAGATCAGATATAGTGAATGCAGGGTCCGGGGAGACCAGATATAGTGAATGCAGGGTCCTGGGAGATCAGATATAGTGAATGCAGGGTCCAGGGAGATGAGATATAGTGAATGCAGGGTCCTGGGAGATCGGATATAGTGAATGCAGGGTCCGGGGAGATCGGATATAGTGAATGCAGGGTCAGGGAGATGAGATATAGTGAATGCAGGGTCCTGGGAGATCAGATATAGTGAATGCAGGGTCCGGGGAGACCAGATATAGTGAATGCAGGGTCCGGGGAGATGGATATAGTGAATGCAGGGTCCTGGGAGATGAGATATAGTGAATGCAGGGTCTGGGGAGACCAGATATAGTGAATGCAGGGTCCTGGGAGATGAGATATAGTGAATGCAGGGTCTGGGGGAGACCGGATATAGTGAATGCAGGGTCGGGGAGACCAGATATAGTGAATGCAGGGTCCTGGGAGATGAGATATAGTGAATGCAGGGTCGGGGAGTGCAGATATAGTGAATGCAGGGTTCTGGGAGACCGGATATAATGAATGCAGGGTCCGGGGAGATCAGATATAGTGAATGCAGGGTCCGGGGAGATCAGATATAATGAATGCAGGGTCTGGGGAGATCAGATATAGTGAATGCAAGCTCCTGGGTTAAGTAACACTTTAAAGGGCCAGGAGGTGCTAGCATTAAGGGGTTAAAATCACTGCTCTCTGACAAAAAATAAATAAAATTAACAACGCATGTACCGAAACAAAACATTATTATGCTTTGATACATGTCCCTCAGGGCAACCCCCCATGTCATTGGTCTGATAATCTCTTAACTATTTGCCTAGAAAATGGCCATAGTTGTTTGAACATTCGGCTCCTATTGACTTCAATGGGGTTCAGATTCGGCACTCGAACTTTGGTTCTGCAAAACCACATCCAGGTAGGTACAGCTCATCCTTCGTCTTAGCTTGACATCCATGGCCACCAGCAGACGTGTGCAAACTGTTTCTTTGTGAATTGAATTTCAACAAATCCAAAATAAAATATGATGAAAACAACAAATTAATTTGTATTTATTTGTTTTATTCGGATGACGTGATGCGATAGCTTGGGCCCCTTGGTAATGTATGAAGCATCCAAAATACCATAACGAATATTCTGAATTGATTCGGATCCTTTCTTTTTTGGATGAGACCAGCGCGGTAGTGTTTGACACTTGAATAAACAGCTGATTCTTTTTCTATTAACATTTTTCATTATCATTTAAAAATGCACTAAATATAAATTGGAAACCTATTACAATAAATACAATATAATTGGACTGTATTGACTAGAGTCATGTGCATCTGAAATTATTGAATGGATCATGTTGTGATTTATAGATTCGGATGGATCCTCCTCCATCCAACCTAAACACAATGAGTAGGAATAAGTTTATTTAACTTTTATACCTTCCTTTATTTAATACAGGAAGGTATAAAAGTGAAATTAGAGGATTCCTACTTATTGTGTTTGGGTTGGATGGAGGAGGATCCATCCAAATCAGGGGCGGACTGACCATTTGGAAACTCGGGCACTGCCCGAGGGCCCGGAGTCAATAGGGGGCCCCATGAGATGCCCCTGGTACCTTTTTCATAGGTTTTTTTGAGTTTGGGCAAGGACACAGGGGCCCCATGATCCCCTATTGCCCGGGGGCCCCATTAGTTGTCAGTCCGCCCCTGATCCAAATCATCAAATCCTATCATAATCCAACATTATTTTTGTTTCATTCATTACTTTTAGTTATACACGACTCCAGTCAATATCGTCCAATCAGCTTATTCCATTTCTCTTTGTGGGTGGGACTAGCAGGGATGACTTAGAGTGCATAAGTAATCTACTGAAATAAATTAACTTGTTAAAATGAATATAGCCAATCTTCCAGAATAATTTCCAAAAGTACAAATCAATTCAAAACAACAAATATATAAAATGAATCCGAATATATGAAATTAATTCTGGAAACAAATAATTTACATAAATGTGATGAAACAAAATGATTAACTTGACAAATTCATCTAAAATGAAATTAAACAATTTTTTTTTCGGTGTGCACATCTCTAGCCACCATTGCCATCCCTTCTATCTTAGAAGAATCCTGGACAACATTTTAGGGCTGATGTTGGTTTTTCTGATTTTCACAGACTTTGTCACAATATTTGTTTGGTTCCATCCAGGGGTGGACTGACCATTTGGAAACTCGGGCACTGCCCGAGGGCCCGGGGTCAGTAGGGGGCCCCATGAGAGGCCCCTTTTTCATAGGCTTTTTTGAGTTTGGGCAAGGACACAGGGGCCCCATGATCCCCTCTTGCCCGGGGGCCCCATGAGTTGTCAGTGTGCCCCTGGTTCCATCATCTCATTATCTGGCAGCAGCTTCCCAAACCATTGTATGAAATTCTGCTAAATTTACAATAGGCACTTTTTTGGTTGATTTGGACACCCACTTGGACACAAACTTTCGGTTTGATTTGGACACCCACTTGGACACAAACTTTCGGTTTGATTTGGACACCCACTTGGACACAAACTTTCGGTTTGATTTGGACACCCACTTGGACACAAACTTTCGGTTTGAGTTGGACACCCACTTGGACACAAACTTTCGGTTTGATTTGGACATCCACTTTGATGCCTTGTTTGGATTTTTAGATAACAGATGGGGACAGCGCCTCTGGAACCAATATCCCATAAAGGCAAATATAACACCAACAAAATATATATATAGAGAAAGATATATTAGGAAGAGCCGCTATCTCACACCTGTGGAGCAGGGTAATCAATCTAAAAAAAAACAAAAAAAGGCAGCGCTCTTCAAAATAATATATAGGCTACATTCACACTAGAGTTGTGTGCAGGCGGCAGAGAGGCGTTTGGGAAGCGTTTTTACCACTTCCCAAACGCCTCTGACAATTCTGCACATTGCAGCACATGGTGCTGTTCTAACTGGAGCATTAGCATCGTGTCGCGGCAAAACGGACGCCTCTGGTCGAGTCAGGAGGCGTTGAAGCCTCCTATTCTAGTCTGTGGTGCCGCTCCGCAAACACCTGGCCGGTTGCAGGGCATTTTCTGAGTGGTAACACCATTCAAACTTCATTATAGGCGTTTGTGGGGCGTTTCTAATGCTCCACAAATGACTAGCAACCGCCACTAAATCACGCATGCGGCGTTTGCGGAGCGTTAAAAAACGCTCCGCAAACGCCGGACCAATGCTTGCCAAACGCTATAGGGGCGTTTGGCAAGCGTTGGTAAAACAGTCAAGTGTGAACGAGCCCTAAATGAGTGAACTAAAAAAGTATTATAATGTGAATAAATCATATATCAAATAATATCAGATGAATGTGACAAACAAATCAATCAAAAATATTTTTTTCAAATCAGTGAAAAAATATATAAATAAGTGTCCAACAAAAAAATCCATCAGTTATATAAATAAATAAATAAAAAAGTGTACAAAAATTTGTATTCGTGAACCAATGAATCTTCTTTAAATTGCTCATACAATGTGAATCAAAAAAACTTGAAAATCCACCACCAAATGAATTGGATCCACTCACCAGAGCTCCATGCTGGTAAGATTGTAAACCAGCTATAATCTCTTGTGCTCTGGGAGCGACGATCTGCAGCAGCGCACACCAGCTGATAGTTTATAGATAGTGAGAAGTTTAAAGAAGATTCATTAGTTCACGAATACAAATTTTTGTACACTTTTTATTTATTTATATCATTTATGGACTTTTTGTGGGACACTTATTTATATATTTTTTCACTGATTTGGAAAAAAAATATTTTGATTGATTTGTTTTCCAAAAATACTTTATTAATATAAGAGGAAACAAGGAAGCATATAGAGCATATACAGCTATAAATCATAAATCACATTCAGTACATAGACATGACATGTTGCCTCCCGTGTTGCAGACGGGACATATTGAAAACTGTACTACAAGTTGAAATGGGGTAGAAAGTTACATCAAATATACAATGCAAACCAGAGGAAAGTGGATAAATCAATGTTGGTGCATGTTCGTTCGTCTTGAATATCAGCAATTTTTAGTGATGAGGTGACATGGAGATTAGGGTAGAGAAAAGCGGTGGATGTTATGAGGGTCATAATTTACATATTTATAACCTGATTGTATGATATAGTTGAAGTTAGTCAAATCTGTGTGACGGTAAATGCTCTATTTGGTTGGGAGAGAATGAATGATAAGGATATATGACAAGTGTGAAAAAAAAAAAGGGGGAGATCAGAACGAAGAACAATAAGGAAGAGAAATGTCTGATGAGATGGTGGGTGGAATACGGGGGAAGGGAGAGGGGGGAAGAAAAAAAAAAAGGGGAGGGGGGGGGAGAGGAGTAGGGGGTTAAGTAACTGTAGAGTGTATAGGTAATAAAAATCTAAAATGGATCACATCCCTATGTATTAGCCAAGCCAGAAAAGTAGTAATAAATCATAAAATATGATACGTGCAAGATCGGTCAGTGGGGGAAACACGTGGATCAAAACCCCCGTAAGGTATGTCATGATGTAGATCTACAGCCCATCCTTATGTGCAATAAAGGTATTCTTGATGATTAGGGTAATCCCCGAAACAGCATTGTATGAGGACATTCAATCAGGAGATAAAGATTGATCATGTCCTAACAGATGATAGGTAGAAGTGGATTTGAAATGACTCCAGCATGCTCATGTTTTCCTAAATCTCTCGGGATGTTCTTTAGCTACAGAAATCAGTTCCTCCATTTCCTCAGTTTTGTTGATCCTAGCAAACCATTCTCGTATAGTGGGAACATGTGTTGAGCGCCAGTGGACTGGGATACATTGTTTTGCAGCATTCACCATGTGCATGGCGAGTGACTTGCGGTATGTCCGAAATGGAAGTGCAGTGTGGTGAAGCAAAAATTGTGCAGGAGAAAGGTCTAGGGCATACGTAGTAACTTGTGCAATTGTAGATTGAACTTTCCCCCAGAAGGGTTGCAACAATGGGCATTCCCACCAAATGTGCAGGAGTGTACCTGTCGTTTGATGGCATCTCCAACACAAATCAGAAATGTTGGGGTCGAAGCGGTGAAGCAGGGATGGAACTCTATACCATCTAGAGTATACTTTAAAGTTATTTTCTTGTGTGGAGACACATATAGACCCTTTGTGTATGTGTTCATATATGTGGTCCCAGTCTTCAGGCAGTAGTTGGAGTTGTAAGTCAGCGCTCCAGGCCTTGCAAGCTTTCCTAGTTCAGAGGTCACTGGTGTGTTCGAGACATGTATAAAGCAGGGATATAACGTGTCTCTGGGGAGAGTCTGCGGAGCAAAGTTTTTCAAAGGGGGTAAGATGTCTAGTATATTCTTTTAGATGGGGTGAACTGTGGATAAAGTGGTGGAGTTGTCTATACATCCAGGGCGTTAAGGTCAAGGTAGGCCATTTATTCAGAAGGCGATCTCTGGATAAAAGCAATCCATCTTTGAAGAGGTTGTGTAAACTCACTCCACCTGTGAGGCCAGATCCCGCAAGAAAGGCATGCAACATACCTGGGGGGAAGTCTGGGTTCAATCTGGCAGGAGTGAGTGGACCAGGGGTGGATGAGAATGCTGTATTCTTGCTAATCTGATGGTAACATGACAAAGTAGGGCCTATGAGAATGTGTTCCTTGAGCTCAGATGGGATGTGAGATTTTAGCACTGAAAAGCCGCTTCTGAAAAAGCAGCTTCCAATTCAACCCAGGCCTTGCGAGTATGGTTTGTGGTCCAGTACTACTATTCTTGCCATTTGACAAGCTTTGTAATAACGGAAGATGTCAGGTAACCCTACACCTCCACATGTTTTGGGCATGGTTAGTTGGTCAAAACCAATTCTAGGGCATTTATTACTCCAAAGAAATGAGGTACATAATGTTTTGTAGGACTTGAAGAAGGAGTTGGGCAATTTGATTGGAATTGATTGTAGTAGGTACAAAGGTCTTGGAAGCACATTCATCTTGATAATAGCTGCTCTGCCAAACCAAGAGAAAAACAGTTTTTCCCATGTTTGCAGATCTTTGGTAATGTTACGCAGGATGGGTAGAAAGTTTTTGGCGTAGAGCTCTGCGAGATGGGTTGGCAATTGGATTCCTAAATAGGTGATAGCATCTGATCGCCACATGAAGGGGAAATTAAATTTCGCTTGTCTAACCGCATCTTGGGTTAGGGAAATATTGAGTGCTTGGGATTTATTGAAGTTCATTTTAAAATTGCCCAGGTACTGAAACAGTTTGAAATCTTGTAATAGGTTAGGCAGTGTAACATGTGGATGTGTCAAGAAGAGTAAGATGTCATCGGCGAAGGCTGCTATTTTGTGAGTTTTGGCATTTATAGAAATCCCTTTAATATTGTCATTCCGTTTAATGCACTGCAAGAAGGGTTCCAACGTAATAATGAATAATGGGCAGCTCTGTCTGGTCCCATTGCTTATGGAAAAGGCTTCTGAAAGGAGGCCATTGACTCTCACTTTAGCAGTCGGTATGGTGTATAGCGACATGATAAAGTTCAAAAGACGGAGAGGGAGCCCGATGCCAACCAGAACTGCTTCCATGTAGTCCCATGCCAATCTGTCGAAAGCCTTTTCGGCGTCTAAGGAAAGGAAGAAGCCGGATTGTTTCTTCTGTGTTTACCAATCGTGTATGTTGATTGCCCTGATCGTATTGTCTCTAGCCTCTCTACCTGGTACGAACCCCACCTGGTCCATTGAGATAATAGAATCTATGATATGCAGTAAGCGATTGGCCAATATCTTGGCAAAAATCTTTAGATAGACGTTCAGTAATGATATCGGGTGATAATTTGCTGGTAATGTCTGGTCTTTATTTTCTTTAGGTATTACCGTGATATGGGCTTCAGAGAGATGGCGCATGGACTGTCCTGGGGTATCTAGCAAGTTGAAAGCTTTTAGGAATGGGTGTGCTAGAACGTCAATGAAAGATTTGTAATATGTGGTTATGAATCCATCTGGTCCCGGGCTTTTGCCTGTTTTTAATTGTGCAATGGCCTGTTGCAATTCTGGCAGCATCAAAACACCATCTAAATAATTTGCTTGTGACTGGGAAATGGGTTTAGGGAGGTATTGAGCAAGAAAAGACTGGATAATGACCTTACGTGGTCTATCGTCTCCTGTTGGTTTTGGAGGTAAGGGTAGGTTATACAGGGATGTATAATATTTTTCGAATTCAGCTGCGATAGCCTCGGAGGTGGTAAGTGAGTGACCTTGTTTAGAGTGAAGTTGAGAGATGGTACAAGACGCTTTTTTAGCTTGCAAGGCCCGGGCTAAAAACCTGCCGCTCTTATTTCCATGTTCGTAAAAAAGTTTTTGAGTTAGAATGTAATTACGTTTTGTTTTCTTTTCCACTATGTCTCGGAGTTGTTTGCGGGCTTGGCCAAGTTTGTACGCAGAATTGACAGCCTTAGAGCGTTTATGTGAGCATTCCAGTGTACGTACTTTTTGGAGTATGGAGGTAAAAGACGCTTGCGCTATACGTTTCCAAGAGGCAGATATGGAAAGCAAGAGTCCACGAATCACACATTTGTGTGCTTCCCATTGAGTGAGGGGAGTTGTTTCCGGTGACGAGTTTTCCCTAAAGTAATAGGGTAGGGATTCGTGTATTTGAGTGATACCGGATGAGTCTGTCAGGAGAAAGGGATCTAATCTCCATGTTTTAGATGCAGGAGGGGCATCTGGAAGTTGTTGTAAAGTCATCATGATTGGGTGGTGGTCATAAAGAATCATTGGTTCGATGGAGGCTGACTTCAATGTGTGTAAGTCCCTTTGCGACAGAAAGAGGTAGTCAATTCTGGAATGACGTTGGTGCAGTGCTGAGAAAAAAGTGTAATCTTTATCAGAGGGATGTAGGGTACGCCAAGTATCATGTATTAGAAGATGTTCAATTCAATTTTAATCTGTTTAAGTGCTCGATAGGGTTTCGATGAGAAGCCTGTCGATGTATCTACTAAAGGATTCAGTGCCACATTAAAATCACCTCCAAGAATCAAGAGACCCATTTGGAATGCTGCTAGAGTTTTGGAGATTTTACGAAAAAAACTTACTTGTGCTGTATTGGGGCTATAGATATTTGCTAAAGTGAGCGGTTTGTTGTGTAGGGTGCCTTTAAGGAAGAGGAATCACCCTCCGGATCCTCAAGGGAATCTGTAATCATAAGCGGGAGTCTTTTGAAGATCAAAATGGATACCCCTTTTGCTTTTACCTCTGTATTTACTGAATGATATGCTGTTGGATAGTTGGAGTTGGCAAACCTAGGGATATGATCAGCACGAAAATGAGTTTCTTGAATGAGAAGCACATCTGTTCGTAGACTTTTCATGTAAGTCAGGAGTTGTGAACGTTTCTCCGGTATATTTAGGCCTCTTGCGTTAAGAGATGCCACAGTGAGTGTACGATGGGTATGTACAGATATGCGTTTAGTGGACATTTTTAAAAAAAAAAAAGGGGGGGGGGGGTGGTTGAGGGAAGGATGGAGGTAGAGGAAAGAAATAGAGATGAAAGAGAGAAAGAAAAAGAGTTCAAGAAATCAGATCACAGTAGAGGTGGGAAGCATTAGGCATTCACACTCAAAAACAGACAGAAGTGATAACGTGCAATCCCAAAACTTCTCTAGAGAAATAAACTCCGGGGACCAAGTAGTCCAGCTACTCTGTCCTATAAAATTAGTCCTATATGTTGATAAGGTACTTGGTGTATTATGTATGGGTGTATAGTAAAGATCGGGTTTTTGTCAGACCCAGAGGTGGCCTCCGTGAGTTGCCTCAGGGCAAACCCAATAAAGACGTCAAGGGCCCACCAGGTATCGTGTAAATGAAAAGCGTGTGTAAGATATAGTCCAATAAAAGAAAGCCATGACACAAGGAAATCGGTGGATAATAGCTAGTTGTGAAGGAAAGAGGTTCAAGTGGTAGCATGGGGATAAACGTAGGCAATAATACACATAAAGGTGTGTTAGTTGTAATACGGTGAACCGTTGTGCGTGGGATTCAAGATGGTTACTCGTGGGTGTAAAGGGAATCTGGACCGAGGGCCATTGCTAATATGTTTAGTGTGTAACTATCTTAGAAGGGCATTCAGGTGCGACTATGTAACAGGATGTGGTGTAGTTATACAGTTACAATACTATAGTATCCCACAGTAAGCAGTAAATAATAGTAGTGATTTGTCCAAACTGTGATTGGTCAGATGTCATGTAGTGCGATCCAAGAAGACAACATGATAAGGTCTCTTATAATATGTCAATGTAGAGTAAGAAAACATTAGCTGTACATGAAACCATAGAAATAGCAAATATATGACATGAGAACAATCAAAAATGTAGGCCAAGGGTCAACCCTCAGGTTGAACTGTGGCTCTATAGTCCTAATATAAGAGAAATAGTGATCTCAACCTGGACATAGTACACTGTACAACAGGCCATCCTCATATGAAAGTCAAAATCCAGATAAACGTGGGTATGAGAGACCACTGAGGAAGTGTCATGTGGTTGTGGCCGGCCGAGAGCGTGGTCCAACATAATCCAAATACACGTAGTTAAAAACTAACACAACTTTAAAGCGCACTGGTAGTGTGCGTAACGTTTCAGTAAAATCCTCTTCAGTATACATGATGTCGCATCATGTCTAAAGGCAGTTAAGAGGCTAGTGTTGGAGAACAAGGTGAAACCTAGATTGATAGGGTAATCATACCCAAAATTGAGAAGGATGTGAAGGCAGTCAAGCTATAAGAAAAGGGGGAGGTGAAATGGAATAGATACTGGAGGGAAGTGGGAAGTGCATCACTGCATTACCCATGCTATCTCACTTATGAATGCAGAAATCTGAATGCATGTGTGTGCGTAGGGGGGAACATTATAGTCAAGAAAAAGGTCCTATGAGCTCATAGGTAGTTAAAACTTTTATGGATAAACATAATGGGCGAGGTATGTGCTTAAGCAAGGCATAAATCCGTAACAACAGTATCACAGAATCGTAACGTCACATATGAACTCACAGATATAAGCCGCATTCCATAACAGCTCGTGGATTATCAAAGGTATCTGGCGGGCAACTCAGGGAGGCTTCAGTATACCAAAATAAGGTAGACATAAGATCACAATCGCATGACCTGTCCCTGGCGCGTTGTCTCAAGGTGGTTCGAATTTCCTTCGAAGGTGAAATTGGACCAGGATTTGGAGATGAAGCATTGGAAATAGTAGCTCAGATGCGAGAATAGCCAATAAATGGATAGGCGGTAATGCACTGATGTGGGGGAGGGGGGGTGACGGAAAAAGTGTCATTCATGACGTGCCTTACGGTGTGCTGGAGAGGCTGGAGGAATGTCCCCAATATTGAGCCGTCGACTTGCAGGAGAGGACGAGGTGCGGTGGGATAGTCTGCGTCGCCTTGTTCCTACATGATGTCCAGCAGAATGGGCCTCCATTGGTTCCTCTTCTTCATGGGAAGTGAGATGGGATTCGCCTGACCAATTGGGTATGACCACTTTTGGAATGTCAAGGGCCTCACAGAATGGTGCTACATCCTCCGGGAATCATAGGACAGCTGATCTCCCCATGTGTGTTGCTGAGAGGCCAAATGGGAATCTCCAGCGGTAAGCAATACCCCTTGAGCGTAATAGATCCAGTAAGGGGCGTAAGTCCTTTCTGCGTTGCAAGGTAAGATGGGATAGATCTTGAAAAAATGTAATGTCTGCTCCATTGTAGAGCACACGATTGCGATTCCCTGGCTCTACACAATATATT
This sequence comes from Staurois parvus, assembly GCA_951230385.1. NCBI lineage: Eukaryota > Metazoa > Chordata > Amphibia > Anura > Ranidae > Staurois > Staurois parvus. Next base: position 78,816 of record CATNWA010005752.1, read on the forward strand.
TCTTCTTTAAGACGGAAATCTACTAGGCAACAAATTATGGCTCTCGGGGGGTCAGTCTCTCTACCTCTCGGGCGCAGCGCACTATGGAGGCATTCAAACTCAATAGGAGACTCTTGCGGTCTTTCTAGCAGATCAAAAAAAATGGTTAAGAGCGTTTGGGTGAGTTGACCAAAATCAATAGTTTCAGGGACACCGCATACCCTTAAATTATGACGCCGCCCCCTGTTGTCCAGGTCTTCGATGTGTAGATCAAGCACTCTTAGGTACATAGTGTGCTTATCTACCAGCGTGCGAATATCATGAATGGCAAGGTCTTGTGTGATGACTTTATCCTCTACCGCTTCAAGCCTTTGGGCTACCGCCTGCATGTCGATATGTAGATCTGCTATTGCAGCAGGGAGAGTCTCTTTAATATCTGATGCAACCGCTTTCAAATCCTCTATAGTGAGAGGTGGGGGTGTCAAGATGACAGGCTGCGGGTGTTGTGGCTGGGTTTCTGCTTTGTGAGTGAGGCGTTTTGTGGAGTGACTGTGTGGGAGAAGCAGGAGCCGAGGACTCAATATATTCTGGTGTCCGAGACCAGAATAACTCTGGGATGCTGCAATTTGTGGAACCGTTTGGCCTGCGGGGGGATCTGGAACGTTGGGTAGCGGGTCTCTTATCCGTTTTCCCCATAGTAGTGGCGTCTCTCCTTAATAGTATCAATACTTCCACCTCCTTGTGTCAGGGCTCCTGTAACTAAGCCACCATGTTCTCTGGGTCCAAGCTTGGCCCCTCGGTGCTTATAAACTTATGTGCTACTCTGTGATAAGAGCAGGGGCCACAATGAAGGCCTTAGATTGTATGTGGCGGTCAGTGAGCATTGATATTGGTGTATGCATAAACTTCGCAGAGTATTGAATCCCGGGCTCCTCGGGAGGGGAGGGTGCAAGGGGCCCCTTTGTATTCCCCAGGTGCAGGACTGCAGGGATTGTGGCTCTTGTGGGCCCGCTGGTGGCTCAGTAAGGCCTATTGTTGTGCAGGTGCCTCGAGGCCTTTATTACAGGCCGTCATCCCCTGGTCTGAGTGAGGGGGATCCGATAGGCTGGGGTGAGGGATTGCCCGCTGGAAGGGGGTCTCTGGTCCACAGGAACCCCCTCCCACCTCAAACCGCACTCACCCGACTCCTGTGAGGTGATGAGTTCAGCCGCCGCCGCGGCTCCAGTAGGTCGCACTAGGCCGCGATGGATCGCTGCCGTGGAGGGTGGTGATATGCACTCGGTTCACCTCCGCTGTGCGCCCGCTAGTGCCGCAGTGACCCCGCCTCATGCTCCGGGTCCGCAGCCACCCAGATGAGTTCAGCCGCCACCGCGGCTTCAGCAGGCCATGCTAGGCCGCGATGGATCGCTGCTGCGGAGGGGCGCAATATACACCCGGCTCACCTCCGCTGTGCACCCGCTAGTGCCACAGTGATTCCTCCTCTTGCTCCGAGTCTGCTACCGCCCGAATGGCAGTGGATTCTCTATATCTCCGTCGGAGCTCCGGATCATGCGACTTGTCCGGTCGCCATCTTGGACACGCCCCTTGATTGATTTGTTTGTCACATTCATCTGATATTATTTGATATAGGATTTATTCACATTATAATACTTTTTGAGTTCACTCATTTAGAGATATATTATTTTGAAGAGTGCTGCCTTTTTTTGTTTTTTAGATTGTTTGGATTTTTATTGATGTAGCACTACCCCCTTAGGAGTCACTAGAGATTTGGGTCCACCGATAGACCTGCACAGCCAGGTAACATTAATTTCCTTCCAGCCTTACACTCCAGAGAGAGCAAACAGTCTTTGTACTTGTTTTTGTGATTTTATTAAGAGGTTTAGAACTTGGATGGGGATGAGGGATACATGGGATGCCCAAGGAACTGTTGAACTGATAACAACTTCCTAGAGCTATGTACAAGTGCTCAGAAGGGTTTTCTCTTTTTGTTGAGCTATCCAGCCTCTCCTGGTGTACCTCCTCAGACCCCATATGAAAACCTCCTCTTCATCCAGCTGTCTGAGGCAATCCCTGGGTAGGAGGACCCATAATCTGCCTCTTAAAATCAGCAGTCCCACATGGAGGCTAGTCAGGTTTCCCACCCAAATGCCCTTTCACCTTATCCAGCCCAGGGGGTTACTCATTCAGTCTCTCCTGCAATCTTTTGGGTTGGGAGCTGCCTCCAGGCCTTATGCTAGGCTGGCTCCTTCCTTGCTTCTCAGGCTTCCTCTCTCAGGGGATGGTGAGGCTGAGAGATCCTCCCTTCCAGTTCCTCTGCCTGTAGGTAGGTTCTCTCCTGAACCCCCTCCCAGGCTCTACACATACCATCCTGCTCACTCCACCTTCCACCCTGCTGCTGAGCAGGCTCAACCTCTTTTAAGGGCTGTCCTGACCCCATGCCAAGCCTCCTGCCTGGGGGTTGGCCAGGATCCTTTGAGATTGCAGATAAGCTCCTCCTCAACCCTGTCCACTGAATTCTAAAGATTTCTCCAAGTCTCTGGATCAGGGGGAGGTTTCAGAGAGCTGATCTGCAGAGCCTCTCAGTCCTCTCCCAAATTTGACCCTTTGACCCTCTGATTATTGCATAGGCTACTAGTCAGCCTCTAATTTAAAAAAAAAACAATTATCTAGTTCACTCTAGCTTTCTAGGAGGGTGCTACATTGACTTCAATGGAATTTCATGTTTGAAATTTCTGAATTTCAGAGTTTTTAAAAGTTTGTCACAACTGATTGTCATACAAGATTCACAACTGAATCAGCTTTTTAGAAGTTTGTCAAAATCTGCTCTCTATAAACAACTGTTGAAATAATCAGTCATGTTGGGAGTATATTGTTTCCTAAGTGCTGGCTGCAATGTAAAAAGACTTAAAATAGAACTATAGGCAAAACATTTTCTTTTTCAGTTTGGATAGAGTAAAGGAGGCCTATAATCTCTGTCAGAATTTTTTCACCATCTGTGTCCCATTGGGATGATTTACCTTCACTGCCTGTTCCATAGCCAAACTGTCAAGGTCCTACCTTTTCCCAGAGGTTATGTTACTCCATGTGCTGGCATCCATCTTGGATTTCTGCTTAACATGGTGGGAATCTTTTATGCCTTCAGGTCTCTGAGGTCCATCCCCCAGAGGGGTGTGGCTGAGTACATATAAGCCTGTGATCCGCACATGCTCTTTGCACTTGTGTCTTGTGTCTTCGTCTTGCTACAGCTCTGTGTATACTCTCGTGACTCTTCTGGTATCTGACTCGGCTTGTGACTAGACCATTCTCCGTGTTTTCCTTCGATCTGACTCTCTGTTGCTGAACCCGGCCCGTGACCTGTGATTCTCTGTCTACTGTTCTGTACCGTTTTGTCCCGTTGTTGTCGAACCGGCCTGCCTGACTACGCTATTGTCATTCTTACCAGTTACACGCCATTGGCGGCGGCCATTACCGCAGCCGGGGTGTCTCGCGGGCCACGACCTGGTTCCTGGCTGCGTCAAGTCCATCAACACCATCAGGGGCCCTGGTGAAGGGCAGCCTGGGACTTAGACTCCGCGCCCTGAGGGACTTCGGTCTGTTGGTGGTGGGGTTGTCGTCAGTCAGTGCGTTACCCTGCCACTAGGCCTACCTGTCCGTGCTACAGCCCTGCCCTGACACAAACAGGAAGTAAGAAGAAATGCCTGCAAATTAATGGAATTCCTTGGGGACCCCCCAGGTCACCAGAACTAGTGTTACATAGTTGCATAGTTAGTCTGGCTGAAAAAAGACAAAAGTCCATCCAGTTTAACCATAAAAAAAAAGTTATAATCCTATACCCACAGTTGACCCATTGGAAGATTTCCACTCTATTACTTTTCTGGGGACCGCCCAAAATTTGGGATTTTCTTTTACTTTCACTTTCAATGATAATGGTAAACAGGACAAATAGAGAGGGTGAATCTCCTTAATGGGGGCACAGACTGCAATAAAAACTGATAAGTGTTCTAATCCTTCTGCACTCTATTCAAAACTAAAAAAAAGAGCAATACTTTGAGAGCATTCGAGATATTCCTTTACTTACACTTTCTCAGCAAGTTGCCTTATTAGTCACTCTCATTTCGGCTCTGAGATTTTTGGAGTTGGCGGCCTTGTCCTTACTTGGTTTTACACAAGGACAAGCTGTTGCTTTGACCTTTCCCTTCTTTTCTGCTGAAGGTGGTGTCAGATTTTCACTTAAATGAGGACACTGTCCTTCCTGTGACGGCTTCCTTTCAGAGGTCCGATTCTCTCTTTGTGCTTACGGAGGGTCCGAAGAAGGACTTGGTGGACTCTTTTGACATTTTTCCCATTGGATTCGGCAGACGATTGTGCAAGCGTATGCTATTAATGAGCGGGAACCTCACTTCCCTTTTGCAGCGCACTCCACCAGTTCCAACATCAGGCATCTGTATCTCAAGTTTGCAAGGAGGTGACCTGGTCATCTGTGGATACGGTTACTAAGTTCTAAAAAGTTGATGTGTGGGCATCCTCCGAAGCTGGTTTTGGCTGCAAGGTTTTACAGGTGGCTGTTTAGGGTTCCTGGGCAGCTCTTTGGGTAGTTCAGAGCAGGGGCGGACTGACCATTTGGAAACTCGGGCACTACCTGAGGGCCCGGGTCAGTAGGGGGCCCCATGAGATGCCCCTGGTATCTTTTTCATAGGCTTTTTTGAGTTTGAGCAACGGCACAGGGGCCCCATGATTCCCTATTGCCCGGGAGCCCCATGAGTTGTCAGTCTGCCCCTGGTTCAGAGTGTTGGCATGTTGCCCTGTGTTTTCTCTCCATTAGCTGATTTGCCCACCCCTCATGATGGCACTGTTTTGGGTCATGGATAAAAAAAGAAGAGTCTGTGTCTATCATTGAATGTAAGAGAAAACAGGATTTTTTGTTGCTCACCGTAAAATCCCTTCTTCTGAGTTCATTGATGGACATGCACCCACCCCTCTATGGAGTTTGTCTCCTTGACGCTGCTTGGGACTGACTGGAGGCCTATAGCAGAGACTGGGTTTTATGCCTAGAGAGGACTGCCCTTAGGAGGTGCCGAATTGTTTCTGCCTAGTGTCCTACTCCTGTAGGTGGGACTATAAAACCCTGTTTTGTCATGAATAAAGAAGAGGCTGTGTCAGTGGATGAACTCATAAAAAGAGATTTTACAGGGAGTAATAAAAAATCCCGTTTTTGCCTTTAGTTCCATTTTAAATCTGAGCTCCAGGCTTACTTCCAGTCTTGCACAGTTGTCCAGGCTGGACTGAAATTGCTTACTCTGAATTTATTGCACACTAGAACATACAGTATATATACAGCAGCCGGGTGTTAAGGCCCACCTATTCTGCCACTTACGGCTGGCAGGAACAGGATAAGATTCAAAGATATGAGAAAATATGAATAATTGATCAGAGAGACTTTGACTTTTACTTACATAGGATAATAATGATTGAAGGTAATGACTTTGTTTTAGATTCTAATGTATGAACATCATAATAATTTCAGTAAAATACCAGTGAAATATCCATATACCAAGATGGAACTGAATGTAGAAACATGTATATAAAATGTGTACAGTGGCTCAGTGCAATCCCATATTTATGTATGTACACCTTATTAGACTGTAATTGGCTATATTTTTATATTATGTTGCATCTAAACTTTTCATGAGGTCATTAGGCCTAGAAGCCCAGGCCAGTTAGCAGTGTCAGCATGCATTGGTTATTATGACTATAACTCTATATTATCTCCCAGAAGTGAGTCCACCCCTCACATTTTTGTAAATATTTGATTCTATCTTTTCATGTGACAACACTGAAGAAATGACACTTTGCTACAATGTGACGTAGTCAATGTACAGCTTGTATAACATGTAAATTTGCTGTCCCTTCAAAATAACTCAACACACCGCCATTAATGTCTAAACCGCTGGCAACAAAAGTGAGTCCACCCCTAAGTGAAAATGTCGAAATTGGGCCCAATTAGCCATTTTCCCTCCCCGGTGTCATGTGACTCGTTAGTGTTACAAGGTCTCAGGTGTGAATGCGGGGCAGGTGTGTTAAATGTGGTGTTATCGCTCTCACTTTCTCATACTGGTCACTGGAAATTTAACATGTCACCTCATGGCAAAGAACTCTCTGAGGATCTGAAAAAGAGAATTGTTGCTCTACATAAAGATGGCCTAGGCCAGTGATGGCGAACCTTTTTGAGCCCGAGTGCCCAAAACTGCAACACAAAACCAACTTTTTTATTTCAAAGTGCCAACACTGCAATTAACCACTTGCCTACCGGGCACTTCTACCCCCTTCCTGCCCAGACCAATTTTCAGCTTTCAGTGCTGTTGCACTTGACAATGACAATTGTGCGGTCATGCGACACTCATTTTTTCACACAAATAGAGCTTTTTTTGGTGGTATTTAATCACCACTGGGTGTTTTATTTTTTGCACTATAAATGAAAAAAGAGCAAAAAATGAAAAACATAAAAGGTTTTCTTTGCTTCTATTATAAAATTTTGCAAACAGGTAATATTTCTTCTTTGATGTGCGTTGGTGAGGCTGCACTAATAGGCAGCACTGATGGGCATTGATGAGGCAGCACAGATAGGTAGCACTGATGAGGCGGCACTGGTGGGCATTGATGACGAGGCACTGATGATGCACTGATATGCAGCAATGATGGGCACTGATAAGCGGCACTGACTGATAGCACCAACTGGAGGCACTGACAGACGGCACTGATCGGCGGCACTGCTGGGCATCATTGATGGGTGGCACTGATGGGCAGCACTGATGGGCGACACTGCTGGGCACTGACAGGTGGCACTGCTGGGCAGCACTGACAGGCGACAGGTGACACTGCTGGGTACTGATGGGTGACACTGCAAGCAGTTAGTGTCGGTGTGGCTTCCAACCCAGCAGCTCATTCCCATCCACGCTGAACACATCGCCCCTGGCCCCGGAGCAGTGTGGGAGCCGTTTCCTCTCGTCCACACCCACCCTGGCCCCAGAGACATGTGGGAGATGTAGTTTGATGGGGGTCCAGTGTGGACGAGATCTGGATGGCCGGTCAGTGTGCGTGGTCCGTGTGCGCTCATCTTCCTCTTCTTCCTGGCGTGCCCACTGAGATGGCTCTGCGTGCCATAGGTTCGCCATCACTGGCCTAGGCTATAAGAAGATTGCCAAGACCCTGAAACTGAGCTGCAGCATGGTGGCCAAGACCATACAGCAGTTTAACAGGACAGGTTCCACTCAGAACAGGCCTCGCCATGGTCGACTAAAGGAATTGAGTGCACGTGCTCAGTGTCATATCCAGAGGTTGTCTTTGGGAAATAGCCGTATGAGTGCTGCCAGCATTTCTGCAGAGGTTGAAGGGGTGGGAGGTCAGCCTGTCAGTGCTCAGACCATACACCGCACACTGCATCAAGATGGTGTACAGTACATGGCTGTTGTCCCAGAAGGAAGCCTTTTCTAAAGATGATGCACAAGAAAGCCTGCAAGCAGTTTGCTGAAGACAAGCAGACTAAGGACATGGATTACTGGAACCATGTCCTGTGGTCTGATGACACCAAGATAAACTTATTTGGTTCAGATGGTGTCAAGCGTGTGTGGTGGCAACCAGGTGAGGAGTACAAAGAGAAGTGTGTCTTGTCTACAGTCAAGCATGGTGGGGACCTGTGGTCAGGTGCATTGCTTTGGCCAATCACAATGCACTGCCAGGGCACAGTGCATTGTGGGGCACGGAGGACGAATAGCCTGCCGAACGCCCTTGCCGTTCTTTGGTTCACCGAACTAATGTTCGACTCAAACATACAGTCCATCCCTAATCTTTTAAATATGTGCATTCATACAGATATAGATATACAAATGTATTGTACAAAGTATATACAGTATAAATCCTGTATAATAATAATCTAGTATATGGTGTATCTTTAGACAATGTAAGAAATAGTTACAACCTCTTTTTTTTTGCTTTCTATGTCCCATTGGTGGGATTTCCCTTCATTTCCAATCATTTAGATCAGCCTTTCTCAACCTTGGTTCCCCAATAGAAACTTTAAAATAATAGATATTGGTGGTCAGAGGGGAAAAATGCTCTTACAGTGGTGGTCAGAATGCCACCCTTAAAAATCATCAAAATGAGTATTGGGTGCAGCCGGGTCTGCCGGGTGGCATTGACCTCAGAAGTATGCAGGTAACATCAAATGAGAAGTCAATCAGCCACAACTCAAGGAAGCTCTGGCAACCTCTGAAGGAACCCTAGGGTTCCACAGAGACTTGGTTGAGAATGGCCGATGTAGACACAATGGGAGATTAAAACCTCCACAAAGTGTGGGAGATCCCCTGTTAGACAGTGGTCAATGGAAGAACTGGCACTGGAATATTCACCCTCTATTTCTGTTCTTGTGACAACTCAAATTTTTTTATTTGCCTTCACTTTCAGACCAGATGATAATGGCCACCAGAATATATAGAGAGGGAGAATCTCTCCAGTAGACACAGTAACAGCATTATTACTCCATCCAAATAAACAAATGTGACTTTAGATGAACAATTCTCAACTAGTATTTCTGTGTAACCCTTAGGTTCATCCAGAGGCTGCTGGGGATTCCCCTAGCTTTGGCTTTGATGTCCTATTTGGTGGTGCCTGCAGAGTTCCAGGACAAATGCTATTTGAAAGCAGCAAGATGACACCATTGATCTTTTTAGCTGTTTTTAAGGATGACATTTTGATCACCACTGTAACAGGAGCATTCTTGCCACTGACCACCAATGTAAGCGGAATTTTTCCCATTGACCCCTGATGAACTGATTTAAGCTGGAGTTCCCATATTTCATGCATTTTCTGAACTTTACTGGAACATCTCAAAGATGGTTATGACATCTCACATCACATTGACATACTGACAGAATACTTCAGCGCAGAATGCCATACACAGGAGCAGACATTCTATAGCAGTCATTTAGGCACATAACACCAACCCATAACTTATAAGCCATCTTACCTTTGCATCTCCTTTCTCCTTGGGACCACTTTCCCTTTATACTAAGCCTATGGCAAGCTGCAGCTTGAAGGGGCTGAATGCTCTACTCGTGCTTATGTCCCAGTGTGTTCAGTCACATCTTATAGATGCCGTCGTCTTAGGCAGTCCTGCAACTCTAGGCCACAGCCTTGGGTAGCATGTCCACAGTGTCATGTGGCTTAGTGATCCCATATGTAAGGAAGGGTTTACCCTTTTTGGGAATAAACCTTCCCTGGGTAGATATTGTGGGTGGGGATAGTGATTTCCCTTTTAAGCTATAGCTGGAAGAGTTTGGAGCAGAGGTTATCTTTGGCATACTAACATGTAAACTTGAAGCCCTAGGAAATTAACCCATTAGGGTAGGCCCAGCATAGGCTAATTGGAGAACCCACCTATGTAAGGGGAGCATAAAGTGAGGAACTGGACGTGCTGATTGGTATCCCTCTATTACAATTGACTTTAAACTGTACAGCAACCTTTCTCAACCTTTTTTTCCCAGAGGAACCCCTAAATTGTTTTCAGGTCTTGAGGAACCAATGGTTTAACCAATTCATTGGGGGTCAGTGGGAAAAACTGTCCTGAATATTGGTGGTGGGAAGAATGCCCTCCTTGCAGTGGTGGTTAAAATGCCACTCTTACAGATAGATGTGGCGGACTGACCATTTGGAAACTCGGGCACTGCCCGAGGGCCTGGGGTCAGTAGGGGGCCCCATGAGATGCCCCTGGTACCTTTTTCATAGGCTTTTTTGAGTTTGGGCAAGGACACAGGGGCCCCATGATCCACTATTGCCCGGGGGGCCCCATGAATTTTCAGTCCACCCCTGCAGATAGCTGAAAAGATCATTGGTGTCATACTGCTGACTTTGCTATGTGGCGTTGGCCCTGGAACTATGTAGGCACCATCAGATGGAAGGTCTAAGGAACCCCTAACAACCTGTGAAGGAACCCTAGGATTCCATGGGACCCTGGTTAAGAATGGTAGCTGTACAGTGTTAATGATACCAGGTGTAAAGAGACCGAGGCAAAGCAGTGCTTTGGCAAGGAGCCATATATTCTGTTACTGCTACAGTAAGTGTTAAAAAGGCTGAATGTTTGGACATTCCTCTACTTCTGGTGGTGGCCCTCAGGCTGGATGAATGTGAGTGACCTATATGGTGGACTTCCTCCATGTTACAGGTCTGCGGTGCTCGATCTTGATCTTGTTGGAGGAGGATGGTGAGAGGGACCCTTGGCTAGCATGACCTTTGCTGGTTGGGCCCTGTTTACATGTACAGGATAAAGGATCTGCCCAGTCCACTCTAGGTTGAAACATCTAAGGTTGTCTTCTGATCTGAGTTCTGTGAATATCTGGGATAGGAGAAATTACATATGCGTATTGTTATATGTTATTTAAATAAAATAATTGCATAGGTCCTGGTCACATTGTACCCACTGGTAGTAATGAGTTTTTTTTCTCCTCTGTGTAAAAGAAAATATTATCTCTTCTATCTCACACAGTTATCTCTGTTGGTTTATTAAAACCATCATCTTCGAAGGTTACCCAGTTCCCAATTTGCATTTTCAATTTTATTCTTTGCTCATTGAAAGTGTTCCCCTGCCGAATTACTCAAATCTCCAGTCCTCGGCGCTATCTCCTTGCACACTCCTGTGGCATTTGTTTGTTTCTGGGCTCGCCCGGGGACTTCTCCAGGTGACCCACGGGCACTAGCTATACAGATGATGGAAGATGATGCATAAGTGTCTTTGACTTTAATTTTCTGGCAATGGCTGATAAGATAGAAACAAAAGGCTGCGAGTCTATTTCAGACGGAGAGCCAGAAGAGGATCCAGCTGTGGCTACTTTGAAATACCTGCGAGACTTCGTGATTTGTAGTACTGTAATGTTTATCCACTTCTAAGGATATTAAGTCGATCTTACATTTAATTTGCTTATATTTTGCCTTTCCTTGGCTCCTCCTTTGCCCCTCATTAACATTCAAATTAAATTTTTAAATAAAACTTCTCTGTTTTCATTACATACCTTAGTCTAGTCCAAGTGTCATCACTGGGTCTCTTTGCTTCTCTATGCAATACAGGCAGATTGTGACTCATGGGTGGGGACAGAAAGGTGCTTTACATAGCTTCCTGATAATAGGAAGCTGTGGTCATGCCTAAGTGTGATGCTGAGCCTCCATGATTGAAAGAAATGAAATCCAATTAATGAAAGGGGGGGGCCAGGGATAGTCAGACTGGGGTGGAAAGGGCTAGATGGCGCAGCATGTAACCAGGAAATGAGGTGGGCTCTGTCTGACTTGCAGCAACTTCTAATGCACACTGTGAGAAGCTTAAATCAAAGTAAGAAATTTAAGTCCAGGAGAGAAGAAACTTGGTGAACAGTTGGTGATACGGTGGAGTGAGCATGGAAAGACTTAAAATGTTACTAAACCCCGGACCCTGCATTCATATCTGTATCTGTTCTGATGATAGATGAAAGAAGGAGGGCATTCAGGATCAACGCGTTTCGCTACCACTGCTTTGCCAGGATCCCCACCAGTAGAAGAATTTACAACTTCACAACTCTGCACTAACCAAAATGGATCAATCATCTGTGGGGAGACAGTTGGTGATACGGTGGAGTGAGCATGGAGGGTGTCAGGAATGGATTCAGCACTGGTGGTGGGACTCTCCTGCCGTGTGGGCTGCAGTACCAGAGCTGACCAGCGGGTGCTCATAGCAGCCAGAAGCTCACAATCAGCCAAACCTGGGGCTGATTACAGAAAGGTGTATATAAGGCAAGACCAGGCCTGTGCTCTGGGCCTTGGTGTATGTTTTCCCATGAGCCCCTGTATCCTGTTCCTAGTTCCTGTGAGAAGATACCATGTTGCCGACCCTGCCTGATCCTGATTCCTGTTGACCGTCTCCTGTTCTGACTACTGGCTCATCCCTGACCATCCTTCTGCCTGATCCTCTGTACTGCGCTGTCCGTGAGTTACTGAACCCAGCTTGTGACCTTGACCATTCTCTGCCTGCTCCTTTGATACCTTGCTGCCCGCACGTTGCTGACTTGGCCCGTCTGACCACGCTCACTACTCTGCCATCCATCCATCCTGCACGGATCCAGCCGTACCTGCACATACCTCTGGCGGATCCCTCTATCACTAGCAGGTGTACTCAGGGGCTGCGACCTGGTTCCTGTCTGCTCCAAGTCCATCCCCACCATCAGGGGCCCTGGTGAATAGCAGACTGGGACTTAGACTCCGCGCCCTGGGGAATCCTGCCCTGAGGACCGCTAGAGGTACCACCAGGCAGTCGTTACAGAACCCTACGGCCGGCCTGACCATTCCACCTCTCCTGCCCTGACTACGCCTGTGTTCCTGCACCTCCTAAGATTAGTGGAAGGTTAGTTTGCTCACTGTGCGTTTATATATATATCTGGGTGGCTAATAATAACCTGTATTATACTATACCTGAAACCTGCGTTTCCCTGTGTCAGTCCACACCTTTCTGGTCACTCCTTGATTCCTGACAGAGGGACTTAAAGTGTTACTAAACCCCGGACCCTGCATTCATTTCTGTATCTGTTTTGATGATAGATGAAAGAAGGAGGGTGTTCAGGATCTTGACTTGTATATAGTTGCCAGGATGCTGTCCTCAGTTTACAGTTCCCTTGGGCATCCCATACATACCTTACCCCATCCAAGTTCAATGCTCCTAATAAAACTTAAAAACCAAGTTCAAGGACTTTTTTACTGTCTTTGGAATGCAAGTCTGGGAAAATGCGTGTTGCCTGGCTGTGCAGCACCATAGGGGAGCCCAAATTTTCAGCAACTCCGAAGGGGGTAATGCTACATACATAGGAGAGGAGACCTAGCTCCTTAGGCCCAGTCTGTCCGACAGTATGGTCGCCTGCTGACTTTGCACCAACCACAGGCAGCTTAACTCTTCACAGACACAGAAGCTGAATCCCATGCAATTGTACTCAGATAATTGCAGTACAGAGGATGTTTTTCAGTCTTTTGAAGTGTAAGAAGACAATGACTTTCCAAGTGGTGTGTCTAAACCTTAACAGAAATTTGACAACAAAAATGAGTGTCCATAAACGTCCAGTGGTGTATTAAAGTGCTTCCACAATTTATAGAGTCCTCTTCATTAACCACCTCCCGCCCGCCATATAGTCCAATGACGAGCACAAGGTGGTTCTCTCATTCTTGGAGGACGTCATATGACGTCCTCCCATTCTCACCGTGCATGCGGCTCTGGGAGCGTGCAGCGCGGCGATCGGTGGTGCGCTGTGTCCCTCGGGACACAGAGGATCACCGATCCACAGAAAAGAGCCGAAGACGTCGGCTCGGTCATGTGATCAGCTGTGTCCAATCCAGGGGCGGACTGACAACCCATGGGTCCCCTGGGCAATAGGGGATTATGGGGCCCCTGTGTCCTTGCCCAAACTGGAAAAATGCCTATGAAAAAAGTAGCACTGAGGCTTCTCATGAGCCCCCTACTGAGCCCCAGGGCCTCGGGCAGTGCGCGAGTTTCCAAATGGTCCAGAAGTGCCACCTGTCAGTGTCCATCAGTGCCAGCTGTCAGTGCTGAACAGTGCCATGTGCCAGTGCCCATCAGTGCCACATTAATGCCACATATCAGTGCCCATCTGAGCTGCCTTTCAGTGTCACCCATCAGTGCCACCTATCAATGCCAACCAGTGCCACCTATCAGTGCTGCCAATCAGTGCCACCTATCAGTGCCAGTGTCAGTTATGCCTATCAGTGCCGCCTAACAATGTGCATTAGTGCCAGTCAGTGCAGCCTAACAGTGCCAGTCAGTGCCACCTAACAGTGCCAGTCAGTGCCACCTATCAGTGCCAGTCAGTGCTGCCTTTCAGTGCCGCCTTTCAGTGCCAATCAGTGATGCCTGTCAATGCCCATCAGTGCCACTTACCAGTGCCTCCTCATCAGTGCCCATCAGTGCCACCTATCAGTGTCCATCAGTGCAGCCTATCATTGGCCATCACTGCAGCTTCATTAGCGCACATCAGTGAAGGAGAAAATTTACTTATTTACAAAATTTTATAACAAAAGCTAAGAAAAAACATTTTATTTTTTCAAAATTTTCAGTGGTTTTTGGTTTGTTTAAAAAAAAATAAAAAACCCAGAGGTGATTAAATACCACCAAAATAAAGCTCTATCTGTCACAAAAAAAATGATAAAATTATTATATGGGTACAGTGTTGCATGACCGTGCAATTGTCATTCAAAGTGTGACAGCGCTGAGAGCTGGAAATTGGCCTGGACAGGAAGGGGGTATAAGTGCCCTGTAGGCGAGGGGTTAAAGTGCTCCGTGATCAAGTAAATCAAACAAAGTGACTTGGTGCTCATAAAATGCTCATCAATCGGTTTTCCCCGTTCTGATCACACTCACCTCATCAGGTGGACCCCATGCTCTTGGCAAAAGAGTCAGACAGCGCTTTCATCTGGTTATGGATTTCTCCTTCTCTCCTCTCACTTCCTGTTGCTCTCCATTCTCCCCTTCCAGCTTTCAGGACAAAGGCAGAACAATGGATAAAACTGGTGCCTCCAATATAAATCAGAAGGAAAGAGGAGCCTCATAGTGCAGTATTAACTATATTCCAAGATAGGTTGTAGAATGACACTTACAATGTAAATAAGTACTGAATAAGCCTCTGATATGATGAGGGACCTCTAAGGTGATGATTAGAGATGAGCGAATTATTCAAAAATTCGATTCGGCTGATTCGCCGAATTCGCGGAATAAATTTGATTTGATTCGAATATATTCGCTGCGAATTTAACTTATAAAAAGGGTGTTTCTAGGCTTCAGAGAGCCTTTATATTAGTGCAGAACACTGTACCTTTAATTTAAATGCCCTTGGAGTCTGCTGGGGAAGAGAAATAATACTGTCAGTCAGTATGACATGCAGATGAGTGCCGTCGATCTTAGAATCACCGCACACTTCACTCATTTGGGCAGTCACGGGGCCAAAACCAGAGTGTGGAGCCACAGTGTGGCGGTGGAGGCAGCAGCAATGGGAGGCCATACAGCACCCTATGAAAAAATGGAACCCACCAGCAGTGTGAGGAGACCTGAAAGTGGCACATGGCAGAGTGTGGCGATGGAGACAGCAGCAATGGGAGGCCGTACAGGGACCCATGAGACACTCTGGACCTGGCAGCAGCATGAGGAGGGATGGGGTACAGGGGCCCATGGCAAGAAGAAGAAGAATAAGAAGAGGATGAGGATGAAGAAGTAGGATGAGGATGATGAAGAAGAAGAAGAAGAAGAAGAAGTAGGATGAGGATGAAGAAGAAGAAGAAGAAGAAGTAGGATGAGGATGAAGAAGAAGAAGAAGTAGGATGATGAGGATGAAGAAGAAGAAGAAGAAGAAGAAGTAGGATGAGGATGAAGAAGAAGAAGAAGAAGTAGGATGAGGATGAAGAAGAAGAAGAAGAAGAAGTAGGATGAGTGATGAAGAAGAAGAAGAAGTAGGATGAGGATGAAGAAGAAGAAGAAGAAGAAGAAGAAGTAGGATGAGGATGAAGAAGAGAGAATGAAGTAGGATGAGGATGAAGAAGAAGAAGAAGAAGAAGAAGAAGAAGAAGAAGTAGAATGAGGATGAAGAAGAAGAAGAAGAAGAAGAAGAAGAAGAAGAAGTAGGATGAGGATGAAGAAGAAGAAGAAGTAGGATGAGGATGAAGAAGAAGAAGAAGAAGAAGTAGAAGTAGGATGAGGATGAAGAAGAAGAAGAAGAAGGATGAGTATGAAGAAGAAGAAGAAGTAGGATGAGGATGAAGAAGAAGAAGAAGAAGTAGGATGAGGATGAAGAAGAAGAAGAAGTAGGATGAGGATGAAGAGAAGAAGAAGAAGAAGAAGTAGGATGAGGATGAAGAAGAAGAAGAAGAAGAAGTAGGATGAGGATGAAGAAGTAGAAGAAGAAGAAGAAGAAGAAGTAGGATGAAGAAGAAGAAGAAGAAGAAGAAGAAGAAGTAGGATGAGGATGAAGAAGAAGAAGTAGGATGAGGATGAAGAAGCAGAAGAAGAAGAAGGATGAGGATGAAGAAGAAGAAGAAGAAGAAGAAGTAGGATGAGGATGAAGAAGAAGAAGAAGAAGAGAAGAAGAAGAAGTAGGATGAGGATGAAGAAGAATTCCATTCCAGCAAAAAGTGTATCTGCAGAGAGCTCCGCTATTTCTGACAGTTCTCTGACAGTTCCTTCACATTTACAGCGGTTGAAACATTGTATCTATTTGTTTCCGAATAAAAACATCTGTATCCTAAATGGAAACAAATAGATACAATGTTTCAACCGCTGTAAATGTGAAGGAACTGTCAGAGAACTGTCAGAAATAGCGGAGCTCTCTGCAGGGACACTTTTTGCCGGCTGTAGAAGGGATGAAAATCGGCGGATCGGGGAAAATTTGATTCGCTAATATTCGGATTCGACGCGAATCAAATTTTTCCTAATATTCGAAACGAATTCCACTTCGCCAGGTTCAATTCGCTCATCTCTAGTGATGATGGACCTCTGATGTGATCAGGGACCTCTGAGGTGATGGGGGACTTCTGATGTGATGAGGGACCTCTGATTTAATGGGGGCTTCTGATGTGATAGGGACCTCTGAGGTGATGGGGGGACCTCTGATGTGATGGGGGATCTCTGATGTGATGGGGGACCTTTGGTTTAATGGGGGCTTCTGATGTGATGGGGGGCCTCTGTGATAGGGGACCTCTAAGGTGATGGGGGACCTCTGAGGTGATGGGGGATCTCTGATGTGATGGGGGACCTCTGATTTAATGGGGGCTTCTGATGTGATGGGGGACCTCTGATGTGATGAGGGGGACCTCTGATGTGATGAGGGACCTCTGATGTGATGGGGGAATCTCTGATGTGATAGGGGGACTTCTAATGTGATAGGGGGACCTCTGATGTAATGAGGGACCTCTATTGTAATTAGGGAGCTCTAATGTCATTGGGGGCCCTGATTTGATGGGGAGGGCTCTGATGTGATGGGAAACCTCTGATTTAATGGGGGGCTTCTGATGTGATCAGGGACCTGTGATATGATGTGGGAACTGCTGATGAGATGTGATTAAGGAACCTCTGATGTAATGGGAGAACTCTGTTATGGGGGGCATCTGATGTGAAAGGGGACCTCCAATGTGATAGGGGGACTGCTGATGTGATGGGGGACCTCTACTGTGATAAGGGGACTGCTGCTTTGATGTGATGGGTGAACTCTCATATGAAGGGAAGACTTCTGATACGAAGGGGGAGGCGGGGCCTCTGATGAGAAGGCGGACCTCTGATGTGATGAAGGGATCTCTGATGTGTTGGGGAAACGTCTGATGCGATAGGGGGACTGCTGATGTAACGGGGGACCTCTGATGTGATAGGGGACCTTTGATGTCATGGAAGGACCTCTGATGAGAAGGGGGGACCTCTGATGTGATAGGGGACCTTTGATGTCATGGAGGGACCTCTGATGAGAAGGGGAGACCTCTGATGTGATAAGGGACCTTTGATGTCATGGAGGGACATCTGATGAGAAGGGGGGACCTCTGATGTGATAGGGACCCTTTGATGTCATGGAGGGACCTCTGATGAGAAGGGGAGACCTCTGATGTGATAGGGGACCTTTGATGTCATGGAAGGACCTTTGATGAGAAGGGGAGACCTCTGATGTGATCAGGGAAGCTGTGATGTGATGGTGGGATGAAGGTTGGTTGTGTGCAATGTCCCAGGCTCAGGTTTCCCATTGATAAGTAACATTTTAACCTGGAAAGTGGGGGATGGGGGGTGCTCAAGATGTTGCATTCCATTTATGACTGAGCCAAAACCCTCCTTCCTTTGTGTCCAGGGGCGGACTGACAACTCATGGGCCCCCAGGCAATAGGGGATCATGGGGCGCCTGTGTCCTTGCCCAAACTCAAAAAAGCCTATGAAAAAGGTACCAGGTGCATCTCATGGGGCCAATGAACCAGCAAACACAAATACTCCTGCACTTGGGGATGGACTCGATGCAGGCTACAACCACATTAAGAATGTACTGGAACATGCACGCCTTGCTGCCCTCAAATGGACCGGGGGAATCCAAATATACTGAATGAGGAAAGAACAATTTGTCTGTAGAAGTTCCCTTGAAGGAGGAGAAATAATTATGTGTGAGGGTATAATGGATGGCATTTTGTAGGAAAGCTGCTTGAATGGGAGGTATGTCACTTTTGTCCAAAAAGTGTTTGATGGCAAACATGCCATATTGATGCTCGATGGATGTGTAAAGCGAAGTGACATCCAAGGATAACCATTTATATTCTGGACACCACTTCGAGAAAGATAGGATCTCCAACATATGCCCAGAGTCTCGGACGTAGGATGGTAGACTCACGACTAGTTCCTGGAGGAAATAATCAATGTAGCATCCCAAATTGCTGGAGATGCTATCAATGCCAGCTATGATGGGTCTACCAGCGGGATTAGTCAGGTCTTTGTGAATTTTTGGTATATGGTAAAAATAAGGGGTCAGTGGGTGTTGGATGGAGCAGGAATTGATATTCATTGTTTGATAGTATTTTATTGGTCAGAGCCTCATCCAGCAACCCTTTTAAAGCATCTTTGTATTCCGGTAGGGGGTCTCTGCTGAGCTGTTCATACGTGTTACAATCTCCTATTAGTCTAAAGCAGTGGTTCTCAACCTTCCTAATGCCGCGACCCTTCAATACAGTTCCTCATGTTGTGGTGACCCCAACCATAAAATTATTTTGGTTGCTACTTCATAACTGTAATTTTGCAGTGGGAGGAGTAGTGCCACATCATTGGTGTCAGTGAGAGGAGTAGTGCCACATCACTGATGTCAGTGGGAGGAATAGTGCCACATCATTGGTGTCAGTGAGAGGAGTAGTGCCACATCACTGATGTCAGTGGGAGGAATAGTGCCCCATCATTGGTATCAGTGGGAGGAATAGTGTCCCATCGTTGGTGTCAGTGGGAGGAATAGTGCCCCATCATTGGTATCAGTGGGAGGAATAGTGCCCCATCATTGGTATCAGTGGGAGGAATAGTGTCCCATCATTGGTATCAGTGGGAGGAATAGTGCCACATTGTTGGTGTCACTGGGAGGAATAGTGCACCATCATTAATGTCAGTGTGGGAGGAATAGTGCCCCATCATTGGTGTCAGTGGGGGGGGGGATAGTGCCCCATCATTGATACTAGTGCGGGGGGGAATTGTGCCCCATCATTGGTGTCAGTGGGGAGGAATAGTGCCCCATCGATGGTGTCAGTGGGGGGAGGAATAGTGCCCCATTGTTGGTGTCAGTGGGGGGAGGAATAGTTCCCCATCGTTGGTGTCAGTGGGGGGGGGGAGAGGAAATAGTGCCCCATCATTGGTGTCAGTGGGAGGAATAGTGCCCCATCATTGGTATTAATGACACCAATGATGGGGCACTATTCCTCCCACTGACACCAATGATACTTACCTTGCTGACTCCTGCTCCAGCCTGGGCTCGCTCCCTCCCTCTCACATCTACAGCCAGCATACCTGGCTGCAGCAGCACCATCTGCACGCTACAGACACTTCCATAGTTGGATTATTGAGGAAATTACCTGTCAGCTGTCTTCCTTCTCCGGCCGCTCCCTCGCTCGATCTTCTTTGATCTTCGCGCTGCTGCTCGGCTCCACCTCTCCAAGCTCCACCTCCTTGCCGGTGATTGGCCACCTGTGTGCCTCTCCTGAGCTACAGTTTCGGCGGCCAATCACTGGCGAGGAGGCGGAGCTGTTGAGTGATCCTGGGTATGTGGCCAGATGACAGGGGTGGCATGTCATCCCGCGCACACATCGGGGTCCAGGGAAATGTGGGCGTATCTGTATGTGGGCGGACCCGCCTGGAGACTGATAGAGGAGCGGTGTCTCGGTTCCTAAGACCATTGGAAATATGTGTTTTCCGATGGTCTTAGGAGACCCCTGTGAAAGGGTTGTCCGACCCCCAAAGGGGTCGTGACCCACAGGTTGAGAACCGCTGGTCTAAAGGCTTCCAAAAGATATACATCTTTGTCCTGGATGACCAGACCACCCCCTTTGTCAGCTTGTCTTATGATAATATCATCTCTGTTTTTTTGATGTGGGTCATAGTGAAGTCAAGGTTCTCGCCCCCGAAACAGTGTGGTTCAACTAGTAGTGAGCATATAATAGATGGAGCAGACATTTGGTCAGTTGGCTCTGAGGAAGAGGCAAGTCCTCGAAACGCGTCAGCCTATTGGATGTCTACACTCCCCATTGCGGACTGTTACTCAGCGCCGTGTTGACCCAGCTGTTCTTTTATGATGTGCCTTGACTTTATTCTCGGTTTGTGAGTACAACACCTATTTTAGTTCTTATTAAACATTTTTTATGGTAATGCACTAGGCCTGTGTGCCCTCTCTTTGTTCTCCTCTCATGGGGCCCCCGTACCGACCCCGGGCCCTTGGGCAGTGCCCGAGTTTCCAAATGGTCAGTCCGCCCCTGTTTGCGTCTCACACTCTCCCCCTCCCAGACACTGCAGCTCACAGTGGGAGGGTTTCAGCAGCAGAGGCAATGGTGTCATTCAGAAAGCAGTGGGTGGGAATGGGTGTGGCCAAGTGCTGATTGACAAGCTACAGACATGTGAATTAGCAGTGACAGTGGTGATAGCCACTCCCACTGTGACATCTCCTCCCACTGTGGAGCGAGCAGGCAGCTCAGAAGCAGTGCAGCATTGTGTCCACACCAGGAAGCTGCATTGGGTGAATCACACTGGCAGGATCAACAGGTATTTGCAGGCATCATCCCGGTACTGTTATTTGCAGCAGACGGTCGACTTTCTTGCAACAGCGATTGATCGTTATTACAAGCAGGCAGGAGGGAACGTCCACCCCCTCCCACCGCTTTCACAGGATTTCCCTCCCCCCTGGGAGTCCCGATCGACCAGACCAGATCAACATTGTTCGGCTCCATTATATAGTAAACTGGAAGCGGTGACCTGAGAGGGGCGGACTGACAACTCATGGGGCCCCCGGGCAATAGGGGATCATGGGACCCCTGTGTCCTTGCCCAAACTCAAAAAAATGCCTATGAAAAAGGTACCAGGGGCATCTCATGGGGCCCCCTACTGACCCCGGGCCCTCGGGCAGTGCCGAGTTTCCAAATGGTCAGTCCGCCCCTGGACCTGACATCACTGGTTTACTCTGAAAAAATCAGCATCATTAAAAAAAATAAATAAAAGCATTCAACATCGATATTAGTGAGATTGAATGCTTTTAAGGGCAGAGGAGGGATTTGGGGTCTTATTGACCATAAAGAGTACCTGTCACCAGGGGCGGACTGACCATTTGGAAACTCGGGCACTGCCCAAGGGCCCAGGGTCAGTAGGGGCCCCATGAGATGCCCCTGGTCCCTTTTTCATAGGCTTTTTTTAGTTTGGGCAAGGACACAGGGGCCCCATGATCCCCTATTGCCCGGGGCCCCATGAGTTGTCAGTCCGCCCCTGCCCCGACCCCCTCCATAAAGAGTACCTGTCACCAGGGGTGGACTGACCATTCAAACACTCGGGCACTGCCCAAGGGCCCAGGGTCAGTAGGGGTCCCCATGAGATGCCCCTGGTACTTTTCATTGGCTTTTTCATAGGCTTTTTTGGGTGTGAGTGAGGACACGGGGGCCCCATGATCCCCTATTTCCTGGGGGCCCCATAAGTTGCCAGTCCGCCCATGCCTGTCACATGTCTATTGCTGTCACTGGGGATGTTTCCATTATGAGTGGTTAAGTGCTGCAGCACAATGAAGAAGCTGCAGCAGACTGCTAAGGACATCTCTCTACTCTCACCCCTTCCACCAGCCATGATTTGCCTGCACTGCATAGAGAAGCACAGAGACCCAGTCATGACAGCACTGGGCTTAAAATAGAATACGTAAAGAAAATATACATGTTTTATTGTAAGCATCATCAGCAATGATAAAGGAGGGGGAGGGACGAACCAGGAAAGGCAAAATACAAGCTTTAAACAATGTGACATGTATGCAAAGTGTGTAGCTGAACGGGTTTTATGTGATACTTTGTTCCGTCTTTCGTCTCCCTACCGCTACTTCGCGGATTCATTCGTCCCTCGCGCTCTTCGTTTTATGCCTCCGGTTCAGCCCTAGGAAGAGAAATTCCAATTGTTCTGCCCATTGCTCTTGTCTGCATATTATTCCTGTGATTGAACAGTAGATCAGAGGAAGCCGGAGCGGACCCTGTCTGATTATGTCTTCTATATGGGTTGGACCACCACGGCGCTAACCTTTCCAAAACTTCCTTTAATGTCGCCGAAGCCATGGAATCCAGACATTTAGCATCATAACATACACAGCGTCCCGGGGAGATAACTGCTCTGTTTACTCAATAAAGCCGGCATTGTAGTACAGCGGGGAGCGCGCCGCTCACTGTTATCTCCATCCATAAATATTTCCCCGCAATTTGTTTCAGGCGTAGAAACTTTTCAAACAGACAAACACATTTCAGAAGTACGTTTTAATGCGGCAAGCTGTTATTCTTTTAGTGGCTTTCGCGGAATTAGGATGGAGGATGAAAACTTGGATTAATAAGTGTCGTTTATTGGAGCTAGAGGGAGGCTTAAAGGAGAACTCCAGACAAAATTGTATTTATTTATTTAATACTGTAGGAGAACTCCAGACAAAACATATATTATATATATATATATATTTATATACACATATATATATAAATATATATACACATATACACATATATATATACACACATATATATATATATATATATATATATACATACATTGATGATAGATAGATAGATGATTGATAGATAGATAGATAGATAGATAGATAGATAGATAGATAGATAGATAGATAGATAGATAGATAGATAGATACATATATGTGTGTGTATATGTATCTATATATCTATCTATGTATGTATGTATGTATATATATATAATTTGTTTATTTATACTTATTTTTCTGTTATAGAAGAACTCCAAACACTTTTACATATTCTGCCTTCTTTTATAGAACTTCTGACAAAACCTTTATTTATATATATATATATATATATATATATATATATAATTTTTATTTTTTTTCATTAATAGGAGAACTCCGGACAAAACATTTATGTTTTTTAAATTATATATATATATATTAAAAAAAACATATAATATATTATTATTATTATGCAGTATTTATATAGCGCCAAAGGGTATGCTCAGCACTGTACAGTAGCAAGGGGGACAGAACATGAGACAAGACAGTAACAATACACTACACGAGGGGTTCAAGGGCCCTGCTCTTTCGAGCTTACAGTCTAGGATATTTTTTCATTTATTTTTTACTTTTATAGAAGAACTCTAAACACTTTTACATATTTTGCTATTCTGCCTTCTTTTATAGGAGAACTTCTGACAAAACCTATATATATATATATATATATATATATATTATATATATATATATATATATTTATATAATTTTTTTTTATTTATTAATTTTCATTAATAGAACTCCAGTCAAAACGTTTGTTTTTTTAATATCAAAAACTCAAGACAAAACCTTTCTTTTTTGTTTTTTTTTTTTCTCTTTTATAGGAGAACTCCAGGCAAAACTTTTGTATTTTTTTTTTTTATAGAACTCCCAACAAAATGTTTATATTTTTTTTTTTTATAGGAGAACTCCAGACAAAATGTTTATATATACATTTTTTTTTAATACATATATATATATATAATATTTTATATATATATAAATATAATATATATGTATATATATAATATTAAAAAGACATATTATATATATTTTTTCTTTTTATAGAAGAAACTCCAAACACTTTTACATATTTTGCTATTCTGCCTTCTTTTTATAGGACTTCTGACAATATATATATATAATATTTTTTATTTATTTAATTTTCATTAATAGAACTCCAGACAAAACGTTTATTTTTTTTTAAATATATATTAAAAGACCATATAATATATATTTTTTTCATTTATTTTGTTCTTTTATAGAAGAACTCCAAACACTTTTACATATTTTGCCTTCTTTTATAGAGAGAACTTCTGACAAAACCTATATATATATATATATACTGTGTGTGTGTGTATATATATATATATATATATATATATATTATATTAATTTTTTTATAGGAGAACTCCAGACAAAATGTTTATATATTTTTTTAATATGAGAACTCAAGACAAAGCCTTTGTGTTTTTCTCTTTTATAAAATAACTCCAAACAAAACTTTTTTTTTTTTGAGAAATCCAGACAAAACTTTTATATTTTTTTATTTTATAGAAGAGCTCTCAACAAAACGTTTATATATATATATTTTTTTTTTTATAGAAGAAACTCCACACAAATACATTTTAAACAAATTAGAGAAGGATTAGAACCGCTATGAGTTTTTTTGTTGTCTGATTTTCTCTCACTCCCTTTTCCCTGTGACAAGGAGGCCAATAACATCAGCTTGACATTTGACCACTGTCAGGTAAAGCAAATAACATTGATCACCTTGAACGTTTGTGTTGCTGTTTATTGAGAGGGATTTAGAACTAGGATAGGGGTAAGGGGTATAGGATGCCCAAGGGAACCGACAACTGAGGACAAACTTCCTAGAACCATTCACAAGCTTCTCTTCTGCAACACAATCTCTGTTGGAGAGCTAGCGTCTCCTTTTGAATGTACCACCCCAGACCCTAGATGAACTTCTCTTCACACATCAATCTGGAGATCTTTTCCTGAGCAGGGGACCTGGTTTCTGGTCCCTTTAAATGGGTAACCGATATGGAAGAAAAATATATTTTAAATATTTTTAAAAATTCTGTTTCCCAAATATATTGACATATATTTGAAATGCTACAATTCTGGCCAAATTACAGTTGTGGGCCAAAATTATTCAACCCCCACTGAAATTGAGTGTTTTGGCCAGTTTGACATTGCTTTTGATCATTCAGTCATCTGCTTACATTTACATTAAAGAGGCACTTGTAGGTCAGACAAATATAAACATAACAGTTATAATGAAATAACCACAAATGTCTTTTCTGTGCTCACAGCATTATCAGTTTTATTCAACCCCCAAGTGACATTCAATCTTAGTACTAAGTACAGCATCCTTTTACAGTTATAACAGCTTTTAAAACGTGAAGCATAGCTTGACACAAGTGTCTTGCAGCGATCTACGGGTATCTTCGCCCATTCTTCATGGCAAAGGCCTCCCAGTTCAGTCACATTCTTAGGCTTGCGCACTGCAACTGCTTTCCTTAAGTCCCACCAGAGGTTTCTCAATCGGATTAAGTCTGGTGACTGCGATGGCCACTCCAAAATGTTCCAGCCTTTCCTCTGCAACCATGCTCTAGTGGACTTGGAGGTATGCTTGGGATCATTGTCCTGTTGAAGTGGTCCAACGTCTCCCAAGCCTCAGGTGTGTGACGGACTGCATCACGTTTCCATCCAATATCTCCTGGTACTGAAGAGAATCATGGTACGAATTGCACACGCTGAAGCTTCCCTGTACCTGCAGAAGCAAAACAGCCCCAAAGCATGATTGAACCCTCCACCATGCTTCACAGTAGGCAAGGTGTCCCTTTTCCATCATAGGCCTTGTTCTTCCCTCCTCCAAACATAGCGTTGATCCATGGGCCCAAACAGTTCTAATTTTTGTTTCATCATCCACAGAACACTATCCCACACTAGTTTGTGGTTTGTCCACATGGCTTTTGGCATACTCTGCAGTCGACTCTTCTTATTCTTTGGAGACAGCAAGGGGGTACCCTGGAGTTCTGGCACGGAGGCCTTCATTACGCAGTGTGCGTCTTATTGTCTGGGCTGAAACTTCTGTACCCACATCTGACAAAATCTTTTCTCAGTTCCTCAGCAGTCACACGGGGACTTCTCTCCACTCTACGCTTCAAGGTAGCGCACAGCAGTCGAAGTCAGCATCTTCGTTTTTCTTGCCACGACCAGGTAGCGTTCAACAGTGCCCTTTGCCTTGAATTTTGCGAATGATGCTTCCTAAGGTGTCTCTTGGTATGTTTAACATCTTTGCAATCTTCTTATAGCCATTGCCCTTCCTGTGAAGAGAAATGCACACCTCTTCTCTTGTCTTCCTGGACCATTCTCTTGCCTTCACCATGTTTGTAACCACGACCAGTAAATGTCTAGAAGGAGCTGAGTATCACAGTCATTTTAAAGCTGCCTAATTGGTGCTTATTATGCTTGATTGCTGCTCGGTGACATCCACAGGTGTTTTTCAATACCTGATGGACAAGCACCTGTATGAACCTCTGTTCTTCAGAGTAGTAAACTTTAAGGGGTTGAATAAATGATGGCAATGAAGAAACCACATAAGTTTTTAACCATTTACTACTGTATTACATAAACAATTGATGTCCACCAATTTTTAGTTGCATTTGGGAAGTTACAACGTCCTTTAGGATTTGATTCTGAATACAATTCCAAATGTACAAACTATATCCCTAAACCCCTATACAGCATTGGGGGGTTGAATAATTTTTTGGCCACAACTGTATACACATACACATACACATACTACACATACACTGAATGTTGAAATGCATTTTTTATTAAAAAAATATATAAAAATATTTTAAAAAAACACATTTCTAAATATACTTTATGTCTTTAGAAAAACAAATCTACATTTGTTTAATGCATTTACAAATATATTGTTAAAATTACTTTTTTTAAAAGTTAAAAAAAATCTGAGGAATATATTTAAAAAATATATATATTTGTAAAAATATATGTTTTTTAAATATATTCTTCAGATTTTTTTTAACATATAAAAAAAAGTCATTTTAACATATATTCTTACATATATTTGTAAATGCATTCCAAAGCTGTAGATTTGTATTTTTGAAGACATATAGTATATTTGAAAAGTATTTTTTAAAAAAATTGTCATATATTTTGTAATAAAAACCATTTCAACATGCAATATTTATATATATAATTATTATTATACAGTATTTATAAAGCGCCAATAGTTCGCTCAGCGCTGTACATTACAAAGGGGGAACAGAACATGTGACAGAACAATACCAATACAATGCAAAACATGAGGGGATTGAGGGCCCTGCTCTTTGGAGCTTACAATCTAGGAGGGAGGGGATGGTGGCACAGGAGGAGATAGCTGTGGGGTATGGAGTGGTAGAAGAGTGGAGGAGGTCGGCAAGTTAGCAGGGGGTGGGGTAGGCTTTCCTGAAGAGATGGGTTTTCAGGGTGCGCCTAAAGGAGAGGAGAGTAGGTGATAATCTGATGGGTTGGGGCAGGGAGTTCCAGAGGATGGGTGACACCCTGGAGAAGTCCTGGAGGCGGGCATGGGAGGAGGAGACCAGGGAACTAGAGAGAAGGAGGTCTTGTGAGGAGCGGAGTGTGCGTGTGTTGGGTGGTACTGGATATTAGGTCAGTGATGTAGTTCGGGGCAGTATGGTGGACAGCTTTGTACGTCAGTGTTAGGATTTTGAATTTGATCCGTTGCACAATCGGAAGCCAGTGGAGGGATTGGCAGAGGGGGGTGGCGGAGAAGGAGCGGTTGGAAAGGTGAATGAGTCTGGCAGCCGTATTCAGGATGGACTGAAGCGGGGATAGCCAGCGGCGAGGCAGGCCAGTGAGGAGGGAGTTGCAGTAGTCGAGTCGTGATATGATGAGGGAGTGGATGAGCTGTTTAGTGGTTTCTGGGGTTAGGAACGTGCGGATTTTGGCGATGTTGCGGAGGTGAAGTCTGCACGAGTTTGTTAAAGATTGGACTTGGGGCTGGAAGGATAGGTTGGAGTCCAGAATGACACCAAGTACTCTGGCCTGCAGGGCGGGTTTGATGGTGGCGTTGTTGGACATGATGGAGAAGTCAATGGGGGATGGGGTCTGGGCTGGGGGGAAGACAAGAAACTCGGTTTTGGAGAGGTTCAGTTTAAGGAAGTGGAGCGACATCCAGTCTGATATGTTGCTCTGTAGGTGTGTGATTCGGGCAGAGACTGAGGGGGTGAGGTGGGGGGTTGAGAGGTAGATATATATATATATATATATATATATATATATATATAATATATATATTTATATATTTAGAAATATATTGAATATGGCCAAAATTGTAGCATTTCGAATATATGTCAATATATTTGGGAAGAATATTTTTAAAATGTATTTCAAATATATTTTTCTTCCATATGGGAACAGTCACTAGTAGGGGGATAATCTGGTGTCTCATCAGAGTGCTCCCTCCCCTATCCACCCAAAGGGTGCAGGTATACTCACTCAGATCCTCTCCTGTACCACTTGCAGGATGGCTGTTGCTACCAGGCCTCTCAGCTGGGCTGCTCCTTCCCTGCCATACAGGTGGTCCTCTCTCAGGGGGCCAGTTAGTTCCACGTTTCCCCCTTTCCAGCTCCAGGCTCTCCGGCATACCCCATACCACTAGGCCTCCTGGCTGCCTCCTTCCTCTGCCTCACAAGTGCC
This sequence comes from Staurois parvus, assembly GCA_951230385.1. NCBI lineage: Eukaryota > Metazoa > Chordata > Amphibia > Anura > Ranidae > Staurois > Staurois parvus. Next base: position 107,327 of record CATNWA010005752.1, read on the forward strand.
TCTCTCCTTCTTCCACCTGACTTTCCCACAACACTCCTGCCACTGAGCAAGCTCCTACACTTTTGAGGGAGCCCAGCCCCTTGCCAAGCCTTCCATTGGGGATCGGCTGAGGTCCCTTAAGAGTTCAGCCAGACACTCCTCAGACCCACCCACTGACTCCAAGGTCCTCCTACAAAAGCCTCAGAGCAGGGAGAACTTCCAAAGGGGCTAGCCTGCAGAGTCTCTCAGCCTTGACCACAATTTGACCAGTTCCTGTCTAACCATTGGGCTCTAGCTCCCCTAGCTAAACTAGGAGGGTGATAGAAATATATATATATATATATATATATATATATATATTCAGCGATCTGAGTTATCCCTGATTCATGGCTATTTAAAATAAAATGATTTTTAAACTTGTGTCTAATGGGGCAGACAGCTGCGGGAAAGGAATAAGAAGGTGAAAGGTTTAATCAATTCAAAATTATATGGCTGGGCTAAGCCACTCACTGGCATCTAATAGCAACCTGTGATTAAAATTTACATTTCACATAAATCAACGGGGGGCATGTCACTATGAAAAAACTACATTATTAAAAAAAAAAAAGTTCTTCTTCCATTTTTTTGCTATGAATACAAATACCGCAATTCCCAGACGTAAAGAACAAGATCACATGACCTCTGGCTCTTTTGAGCACTGTGGGTCTTTCATGTGTTTAGAGACTGCATAAAGTCTATGGTGTTCTATTGTAAAGATCTTGTCTTGTAGAGCCGCATTAAAAGGATCATCAAATAAATTACTTCATTTTGTTCATCAGGCTAATATGAAATATTGCATTCATGTATTCACATTACGTATTTTAATTAACAACCAATATGTGGATCCTTTTCAGGTTCTGAAAAAAAGTATATATAATACTGCACAGTTGGGGAAAATAATTATTTGATCCTCTACAGATTTTGTGAGTTTAAGGAGGGAGCTGAAACTTCGAGTTGCCAAGCGACAGCCAAGAAACTTTAAGGATTTAGAGAAGATCTGTAAAGAAGAGAGGACCAAAATCCCTCCTGAGATGTGTGCAGACCTGGCAACCAACTACAAGAAACGTCTGACCTCTGTGCTTCCCAACAAGGTTCTCCTCCAAGTACTAAGTCATGTTTGCTTGGGGATCAAATACTTATTTTACTCACTGAACTGCAACTCCATTTATACCATTTGTATCATGTGTGTTTTTTCTGGATTTTTGGTTGATATTCTGTTTCTATCATTTAACCACTTCCTGTCCAGACACTTTCCCCCCCTTCCTGGGCAATTTTCAGCTTTCAGCGCTATCACACTTTGAATGACAATTGCGCGGTCATGCAACACTGTACCCATATTAATTTTTTACCATTTTTTTGAGACAGATAAAGCTTTATTTTGGTGGTATTTATTCACCGCTGGGATTTTTACTTTTTTTATTATGTAAATGAAAAAGTCCAAACATTTTTTAAAAAAGTGTTTTTCTTATAAAATTTTTGCAAATAAATAATCTTTCATCATAAATCTTGACCAAAATGTATTCCGTTATATTTTTAGTAAAAAAAAAAAAAAAAGCCAAATTAGTTTATAACCAAAAATTATAGTTTTTAAACATTTTTTATACATTTTTATTTTATTGTTTTATATTATTATTTATGTTTTTTGTTTTTTTTTGTTTTTTATTACATACTGTCACCCTAGCAGTACAGTGTCACCATGGTGACACTGTACTACTTGTGGGGGGTGATGAAGATTTTTTTATTTTTTAATTTTTTTACACTGATTGCTTTTGCACCCATAGAGGATGTAAAAGCAATCATTTCTCTTTCTCTCTGTGTGCATTCTTGCAGCCATTGAGAAATACTGAGTGAGCTGTGATTGGTCACAGCTTGTCACATGTTACAAGGCTGTTGTGAATAGCCTTGTACCATGTGACCTCTGTGATCATTCACAGATTTCACACGTGGTAAGCAATGATGTCACAAGTGACATCTTGCTTACTACTTTGCATGTGATCACTGATTGGCCAATCAGTGATCACATGATCGGGACCTCGTACAGAGGTCCCATCCGACGATCGGTGTTTCACTGTCCGGAGGACACAGCGGTGACACGAATTGCGGTGCTGCGCGCTCCCAAGGAGCGCGCACAACTAGACAAGGCGGGTGCCGTTTATGAACGGCAATCCGCCCCTGGAGTGCCACCGCCCTGCCGTTTATAAACAGCAGGTGGACGGCAAGAGGTTAAAATACACCTATGATAAAAATTATAGACCCTTCATTTCTTTGCATATAATGTTTAATATATACAGTCATGGCCAGAAATATTGGCATCCTGCATTTCTGTCAGAGAATCCACCACTTCGCCCAGAAGTTTGTTGCAATTACAAATATTTTCCCATATATATATATATATCTGTATATAAAACGTTTGTTATTTATTTCAGGTACTTATATAGCGCTGTCAATTTAGGCAGCACTTTACATATATATTGTACATTCACATCAGTCCTTAACCCTCCAGGGGCGTACAATCTAAGGTTCCTAACTCACATTCATACATACACATACTAGGGCCAATTTAGACAGGAGCCAATTCACCTACCAACATGTCTTTGGAGTGTGGGAGGAAACCAGAGTACCCGGAGGAAACCCACGCAGGCACAGGGAGAACATGCAAACTGCAGGCAGGTGGTGCCATGGTTGGGATTTGAACCAACGACCCTAGTACTGCCAGGCAGAAGTGCTAACCATTTAGCCACTGTGCTGCCCCATTTGTTTTTTTACACATGTTTTTTAAGCATTTTTAACGTGCTTTGCATTTTTAGGAAGTATTAATGTTGCTGGCAGATGTGTCTGTTGTCCTGAAGGAACTGCACCAAAAAAAAAAAACAACAACCAAAAATGCATGTACATGCATTTTTCATGTGTTTCCACATCTATGGAACCAAAAACCAACCTGCTGCGTGCAAAAAAGTCCCTCACCCTTTCCAAAAAAAACACACTGGTTGAAAGCACAGAGATGTGAACCTGACCAGGGGCGGACTGACCATTTGGAAACTCAGGCACTGCCCGAGGGCCCGGGGTCAGTAGGGGGCCCCATGAGATGCCCCTGGTACCTTTTTCATAGGCTTTTTTGAGTTTGGGCAAGGACACAGGGGCCCCATGATCCCTATTGCCTGGAGGCCCCAGGAGTTGTTAGTCCGCCCCTGAACCTGACCCATCCTTTTTTTTAAATGTTTTTTTAATTTTTGTATGCGGTTTGTCTTTCACGTTTTTGGGATGTGTTAATGTTGCTAAGGGATGTCATCATGTAGGAACCAAAAAACACACAAAAAAAAAATGGCCAAAAACAAGTGTACATATGTTTTTGTGCATTTTTGATGTATCTCCTTTGAAGTCTATGGAACCAAAAATGTAACCTGCTGTGGGCAAAAAAGTTCCTGACCCTTTCTAAAAAAAATGCACTGGTTGAAAATGCACAGATGTGAACCGGACCCGTAGAAAGTCACATTAAATGGACATTTCTGCAAAACTCAAAACGCACTGAAAAGAGCCTAGGTGTGAACCAGGCCTTACTGGATTACATATCCATTGGCGATGTGCGTTGGGGTGCTACTAAGAATGAATGGCACAGCATTGCACCACCGCATGCAATGTGCATGTAACTTGCTACCAGGGGCGGACTGACCATTTGGGAACTCAGGCACTGCCCGAAGGCCCGGGGTCAGTAGGGGGCCCCATGAGATGCCCCTGGTAACTTTCATAGGCTTTTTTGGGTGTGGTATGAGTGTGGGCAAGGACACAGGGGCTCCATGATCCACCTAATTGCCCGGGGGCTCCATGAGTTGTCAGTCCGGCCCTGCTTGCTACCTCAATATTATAGTGTCATTGGACCCTAAATCCAATTTCATTCATTTGTACTGTAATACAAAACTCATGTTGACAGTAGAAGAGAGCAGAGTGCTATAGAGATGAGCTTCGTAGTCTGCTGATTTTCTTTTTACTGGCCAATCACAGTCTGGAGGAGGGACAAGACCTGTAAATGTTACTTAACTGCAGAAGATAAAAATCAGGTCTCTTGCCCTTCCAGACAGGACTGTGCTGTGTGGCAGGGCTGTATAAATCTCAGGGCCAGGGGCGGACTGACAACTCATGGGGCCCCCGGGCAATAGGGGATCATGGGGCCCCTGTGTCCTTGCCCAAACTCAAAAAAGCCTATGAAAAAGGTACCAGGGGCATCTCATGGGGCCCCCTACTGACCCCTGGCCCTTGGGCAGTTTCCAAATGGTCAGTCCGCCCCTGCTCAGGACTAGATGCACAGATTCAAATTTACACCCCTATATATTTTTCATCCATGAATTTTAGCTCTTAGTGCTATATTTAGCTTTTTCTCTTTCCTTCCCAGCCTTGGGTCTTTACGTCCGGAGGCAGCATGGACTGCCCAATCACATGACCATTAATGTGGTCACATGATCAGTGCATCATTTGTTAGATATGCATTTCTTTTGAATTTGTTGTTGCTATTCTGTCTCTCAGTGTTACAATACACCTACCATTCGATTTATAGACCGATCATTTCTTTGTGAGTGGGCAAACATTCAAAATCAGCAGAGAATAAATACTTATTTCCTTCACTGTATTTGTGGCATGTGGGCATTAAGCCCACCCCCTTTGCCACCACAGATAGTGAGGTTAAAGCGTAATTTTACTAGTTAACCACTTGAAGACCACCCTATAGCAGTTTTACTGCTACAGGGCAGCTCTCCTGTGCAAAATCACACACATATATATTTTTATATATATATATATATATATATATATGTATGTGTGTGATTTTGCACAGGAGAGCCACCCTGTAGCAGTAAAAACTGCTATAGGGTGGTCTTCAAGTGGTTAACTAGTAAAAAATATATATATACGGTATGTGATTTTGCACTTCCGCCATAGGGTGCTTGTGCGCCGCCGCCGGCTCACTTCTGCTGTGAAATCTCACAGCAGAAGCCAATCTGCGATCGGATGTTCGCTGGCACCTGCCGATCGTTCGGCAGGAAAAAGAACAGAGCTCTGCCTATGCTTGGCTATTTGTGACCTTTTCTGGACTCCTGGAGCAGGTGGGGACTTGTTGTGGGACATGCTTATGCTGGTGGTGAGCTGAAGTTTCTTTTTAATCAGATTTTGCGGACTGTTTTGTTTGTTTAACTGTTTGTTTGTTTCGAAGACCAGGCCTATTCTGACACTGCTTACATGAAAAAAATCAGTATTTTTGCTAGAAAATTACTTAGAAACCCCAAACATTAACACCTTCCCACCCGGCCTATAGCAGATTGACGGTCGGCGTGACACTCGCCATTGTGACTGGGCGTCATATGATATCCTGTCAAAACGTGCCACTCACGCCGCGCAACGGCAGGATCTGTCACCAGCTGTATCCACAGGACACAGCCGATGACATATCACTACTCCGGCCCATTGCCAGTGTCATGTGACCGCTGTGACTAATCACAGTAGATCACATGTCAATTGTAGGCAATTGATGGCTTCCTGTCATGCCATCCATTGTATACAATTATGTTGTTAGCTGTGACTGGTCAAGGCAGTCACATGATAAAGAAAGGGCCAATCACAGCCCATCTGTATCATGTGATCAGCTTTGCCCAATCACTGCTAATCACAACATAAGACTGAATTAATCAATTTCATTCAGTAACAATGATTGCAAATATCAATAAAATACAGTTGCAAGAAAAAGTATGTGAGCCCCTTGGGATTACGTGGAGTTTTGCATGAATTGGGCATAAAATGTGCTCTGAACATCATCTAAGTCACAACAATAGAAGAACACAGTCTGCTGAACATAATACTACACAAACATTAGATATTGCCATGGTTTAATTGCACATAACATGTAAACATTCACAGTGCAGGGAGGAAAAAGTATGTGAGGCCCTAGCTTAATGACTTCTCCCAGACCTAATTGGAGCCAGGAGTGAGCCAACCTTGACTCCAATCAGTGTGATGATATTGGATGTGTTGCTGACAGCTGTCCTGCCCTTAAAAAACACACAACCTGTTTTGGGTTTACTGGTTTCAAGAAGCACTGTCTGATGTGAACCATGCCTCGCAGAAAAGAGCTCTCAGAAGATCTACCATCAAGAATTGTTGACTTGCATGAAGCTGGAAAGGGTTACAAAAGTATCTCCAAAAGACTTGATGTTCATGTGTCCACGGGTAAGACAGACTGTCTACAAATGGAGAAAGTTTAGCACTGTTGCTACTCTCCCTAGGCGTGGTCGTCCTGTAAAAATGACTGCAAGAGCACAGCGCAGAATGCTGCATGAGGTAAAGAAGAATCCCAGAGTGTCAGCTAAAGACCTACAGAAATCTCTGGCACATGCTAACATTTTTGTTGACACATCTACAATAAGGAAAACATTAAACAAGAATGGAGTACATGGGAGGACACCACGGAGGAAGCCATTGCTGTCCAACAAGAAGATTGCAGCACGTTTGAAGTTTGCAAAAGAGCACCTGGATGTTCCACAGCACTACTGGCAAAATATACTGTGGACAGATGACACCAAGATTGAGTTGTTTGGGAAGAACACACAACACTATGTGTGGAGAAAAAAAGGCACCGAACACCAACATCAAAACCTCATCCCCACTGTAAAACATGTTACTATGGTAACATTGTATTGCTTTGGTCACAGTGTGCTGAAAAAATAGTAAAAAAAAAGAAAAAAATTTAATAAAAAAAAAAAAATAGAAACATTTGAAAAAAAATGCAAAATTCAATTATTATTTTTATTATTTTCACCAAAGAAATATAGCAGAATACATTTTGATCTAAATTTATGAAGAAATGTTATTTATTTGCAAAATTTTATAACAGAAACAAAGAAAAGTGCGTTTTTTTTTTTTTTCAAAAGTTTCAGGTGTTTTTTGTTTTATTTAGCGGTGGTGATTAAATACCACCAAAAGAGCTCTATTTGTGTGAAAAAAAAATTCAAAAAATGTCATATGGGTACAGTGTTGTATGACCGCGCAATTGTCAGTCAAAGTGCGACAGCGCTGAAAACTGAAAATTGGCCTGGGCAGGAAGGGGGTATAAGTGCCCTGTATTGAAGTGGTTAAATATATTTTTTAAGCAGAGGCCCTAGAGAGGAAATTGGTGGGTGTCGCAATGTTTTATGTCACGCAGTTTTTTTTTTTAAATGAAATGTAATGCATGAAAGCACAATACAATACCCAATTGTTTGCTAAAACATAAAAGATGATGTTACACCGAGTAAATAGATACCCAACACGTCGCGCTTTAATATTGTGCGCACCAGTAGAATAGCGACAAACTACATTCATTAAATTATCAATAGGCGAATATTTAAAAGCCTTTACAGGTTACCACTTTAGATTCATGCAGAAGTTGCATTACTAGAATTATTACTTGTGATCTGATGTTCGCAGTGATACCTCACATCTGTGGTGTGACCGCTGTGGTGTGATCGCTGTTTATTTATGCATGCGTGACCGATGCCTGCATTCACCTTTGCACGTGAGCACGTGTTAGAGCGTGTTAGATTTTTTTCAAATTTATTATTTATTTTATATTAAAAAAAAATTAGTTTACACTGTAGTTTTTTTTTTCAACTTTATTGCTATCACAAGGGATGAACAACATTCCTTGTGTTAGCATGGGCCATTACAGATCCTTAATACTGAGTGATCTGGGGTCTATTAGATCTGGGTCAGAGGTGGACTGACCATTCGGGCGCTCGGGCACTGCCCGAGGGCACAGGGTGAGTAGGGGGCCCCAGGAGATGCCCCTAGTAACTTTCATACACTTTTTTGGGTGTGGTTTGAGTGTGGGTGTGGACACGGGTCCCCATGATCCTCTATTGCCCGGGGGCCCCATGAGTTGTCAGTCCGCCCCTGATCTGGAGTCTCTTTTCTACCATTAAAAGCATCAGATCGAACCCAGATTAGTTTGATCTGATGATTTTCCTAGGCCAGTAATGGTTTGTTCACAATTGGCAATCATCTCTATGGTCAGCTGGTGGAACCACCAGCTGCAGTCCTGGGCTCCACAGTGGGAACTCTCTTCAGCCGCCTGTAAAAGTGATCCAGTGGCTAATTAGCCACTAAGATCACTTGTAGGCTCCATGCACATGGGGCGTTTTGAAACGCTGGTGCAGAGGCGGACTGACAACTCATGGGGCCCCTGGGCACTAGGGGATCATGGGGCTCCCGTGTCCTTGCCCACACTCAAACCACACCCAAAAAAGCCTATGAAAGGTACCAGGGGCATCTCATGGGGCCCCTTACTGACCCCAGCCCTCGGGCAGTGCCTGAGTTTCCGAATGGTCAGTCCGCCCCTGCGCTGGTGACGTTAGCTGTGTAAAGTCACGTTAAAAATGTGAGTTTTTTAGATTTTTTTTAGTGTTTTTGCATTAGCGTTTAGCGGAGTTTTGCCACATTTGAGTTTTTTTTAGCATTTTATAGTCCTCATGCACACTTGATGTTTTTTACAGCAGCTATTTTTGGCTTTTGATGTTTTTTTTCTGAAGCCAGTAAGCTCCCCAGCATGTTATCTTATGTGTCCATGTACACATAGACTGGAATTAACATTTTTTGGCAGGAAAAAAAACTCAGGACTAGTGGGTTTTTTAGAGGAGTTTTTTTAGCTGTAAAAACGCTCTAATGCTGAAAAACGCGACAAAACGCAGTAAAATGCAACAAGATATTTTTTTGGGGTAAAATGCTAAAAAACACAAACAAGGAAAAACGTGGTAAAATGCCGCTAAACGCTAATGTAAAAATGCTAAAAAAAGCTGAAAAACTCAAGTTTTTAACGTGACTTTACACAGCTAACGTTACCAGCGTTATCAAAATGTCCCGTGTGCATGAGGGCTTTACAAAAAAAAAATTTTTGATTTTGGTCAAAAAAGGTCCACAAACGCTCGTTTGCGGCATTTTTACCGTGTTTTCCAGCATTAGAGCGTTTTTACAGCTATAAAACTCCTCTAGATCCCATTAGTTCTGAGGTTTTTTTTTCCAAAAAACATCCCAGCCAAAAAACATTGATTACAGTCTATGTGTGTATGGACACATAGGATAACATGCTGGGGGGTTTACTAGCTGTAGAAAAAAACGTCAAAATCCAAAAGCGGCAGCTGTAAAAATGTGCCGTGTACATGAGGAGTTACCAAAAAAAAAAAACTCCATCGCCGGCTGAAAACAACAGTACTGGGTTGAAGCCTGTAGCTGCAGGTATCATCCCGGTATAACCACTCAAACCCCTGGGGGGCTGAAGTGGTTAATGCTGATGATAAGATATTTTGTTTTTCATTTTTGTCGAAATAAAAACTGTTATCACAAAGACATGATTAGCTAGTGATCCAGACCCCCAAAACAACATAGTATGTATAGTGGGGAGTTGAGGAAGGCTCCATAACCTCCCTAGCGGTCTGATTATGTCCATATTTCTGTGCTCAAAGCGGTACATTTTTTTGCATGGAAATATGTATGTATTTTTTTTATTGTAGGCCTGTAATTTTTAGGAATAACTCACTGAAATCTGAGTCTAGTAAACATCCCGGGTATGATAAAATTTGAAACACGAAATCATAAATTATAATATAATAAACAATCATAAAAAATAATAATAATATAATAATAAATTTAATTCAATAATATAATCAAACCAAAAACACTGAAATTTGAAATATAGCGCCAAGTTCTCACATCGCTGAGCAAAGTCGCAGAATCGTTTTCAGTGTCTGATGAGGAATTTCCCCCACGAATCTGCTATGTAGAGCCATATAAAGCAGTGTGCAGGAGCTGACAGGGGAGAGATCTGCATTGTTTACATACAGGTCTCTCCCCCGTCGGTGATACTCGGCAATCGCTGGGTGCCGGCGGGGAATCACTGGCCAGGACCCAGTGATTGACAGCCGAGGCCCCCAATGGCCCCCTACCCGGAAATGCAAAATCACGTATATATATATATATATGTGATTTTGCGCAGCCATGCCGCCCTGTAGCAGTATTTCTGTTATAGGGCAGCGCGGAAGCGGTTAAATAAACACATGGAGAAATATAAAGAACTAAACAATATGCCATAGTCAAGGAAGGAAAGTTAGCGAAGTGTAACATAGCCGTCTATGGGATGACTCAAGTAGCCCCGGCATTACATGATATACTGCATTCCCTTGTACTGTAACAAGAGGCTTTTCATCTTCACAAACATCTGCCTGCTCACGCCGAGCTCTGATGCTAATGTTATTTGGCCAATTAAATCCAGGGAAATCTTCTCCCCGTAGGATTGACTATGCTGAGTTAATGAACACTTGACATTAATATGCCTTGCTATGCGCATCTATTACTAGATTAATATTTGATAATCATATTTCCTAACTTTCCAACTTTACAGAAGTGAAAAATTGTATCTTCTGCCTCATCTCCTCTTCGTGCGACCTTCCTGGCTCCCCCCCCCCCTTTTTTTTTTTTGTTTTCGGCAGGAGAGTGGAATTTTTCATCAAAATCTCATGCATGATTTAACTGTCTTCGGTTATATAGTTTGTGTTGGTGAAGAGAAAAACACAATCTTTTTATTCAGGTGTAACACTACCCCGTAGAAGTTCCTGAAGATTTGGGTCCCCGTGTAGTCTTGAACAATCAGGCAACATGCATTTTTCACAGACCTGCATTCTGGAGACGGTAAACAGTCCTTGAGCTTGGTTTTTTAAGTTTTATTAGGGGTATTGAACTTGGATGGGGTAAGGGGTGTATGGGATGCTCAAAGGAAGAATTAACTGAGGACAAACTCCTTAGCAACTATGTACCATAGAAGGATTTCTCTTCTTGGAGAGCTCTCCAGCCTACCACCCCAGACCCCAAATAAATCCTCTTCTTATCCAGCTGCCTGAGGGAATCCTTGGGCAAGGGGATCCAGTGCCTGCCACAGTAAGTTGAACAGTCTTGGGTAAGGAGCCAATCAGGTTTGCTTTTTTCACCTTTAACTGGCCCAGGGGGGTAGGATTACTCACTTACCCCAGGTTAACATATCTGCGTTCCCGTGGTCCGCATTTTGTGCGGGAACGAGAGCCCATTCATTTGAATGGACTCCTGTGCCCAGGGACATGCAGGGAAGAAGTCCCTGCACTTTTTTTTTTTTAAAACGCAGCCCGCAAGGGAACCTCGGTTCCCAGTACGATTGCGTTTTCCAGTGCAGGCGTTATACCATTAGAATTAACCATTAGCCGCCCGGTCAATGGCCGTTTGGCGGCCGGCAAATTCCTTCAGCGTTCCGGGTGGAAGCCATATGGCGTCCTCCCGGGCATGCGCAGTTTGCGCGCCTGCAGAGCCACGCAGCGGCGCGATCTGTCACCGGCCCTGTACCTCGGGCACGGCCGATGACAGATCTGAGTACCGGCCCCGTTGCCGGTACCATGTGACCTGCTGTGACCAATCACAGCAGGTCACATGACAGTTGTATACGATGGATGGCTTCATTCATGCCATCCATTATATACTAGTGTGGCTAGCTGTGAATGGTCACAGCGATCACATGCACAAGCTGGGCCAATCACACTATTACTATGGTAATATTATACTACTTTGGTCATAGTGAAATATAAAAAAAAAATCTTTAAAAAGAGAAAAAAAATGTAAGAAAAAATTAACAATAATAAAAAAAAATTAAAAAAATTATATATTTTTTTTTTCATACTGTCACCAGTCAGTGTCCCTGATCACCGCCATGCCAGTTATATGATGACACTGTACTGCACTGGTGACAGTATGCAAAAAAAAAAAAAAATAGTGAAAATTTTTTAAATTTTTTCATTTTCGAAAAATTATGACAAAAAAATACAACTTCAAAAAACTCGCCATTCCACTTATGAAATACGTCGGACTGTCTACTCTGCAAAAAGGGGTCATTTGGGGGATATCTGTACTGTCCTGACATTTGGGGGATATCTGTACTGTTCTGACATTTGGGGGATATCTGTACTGTTCTGACATTCTTGGACCTCAAGAAATTAGATTGGCTGTCAGTACTTCAGGATTGATCAATATTCAGATCTATACCATAGTTTGTGAACTCTATAACTTTCCTACAAACTAAATAATACATCCTAATTTGGGTTATTTTCACCAAAGACATGTAGCAGAATACATCTCGGCCTAAATTTATGAAGAACAATTAGTTATTTTCAAACTTATAACAGAAACAAAGAAAAACACGTTTTTTTTTTTCAAAATTTTCAGTCTTTTTTTGTTAATTTAGCAAAAAATAAAAACCCCAGCAGTCACAAAATACCACCAAAAGAAATCTCTAGTTGTGTGAAGAAAATGATAAAATTTTAGTTTGGGTACAATGTTGTATGACCACGCAATTGTTATTCAAAGTGTGAGAGCGCTGAAACCTGAAAAATGGCCTGGGAGGGAAGGGGGTAAAAGTGCCCGGTATGGAAATGGTTAATGGCACCCACCCGCGGGTCCACATTCCTCTGTGCGGGTGGTGCGGCTGCATGGATTTTTGTGTGGATCCGCAGTGGCACCACCCGCACATATGTGAACCTAGCCTTTGTCTTGTGAGCTGGTATAGGTAGGTGGCTGCCTTCAGGACTTCTGCTGGGCTGGCTTCTTTCCTGGCTCTACAGGTGGCCCTTGCTCTAAGGGTTGGTGAGGCTGATCGATCTTCCTTTTCAGCTTCCTGCACTTAGGTAGGCCCCTTCTCACTGGGCCCCTTCCCAGGCTTTTGCATCACAGCCTTCCTCACAACTTTCACCCAGACTCTTCTGCTGCTGAGCAGGATCAGTAATACTTAAGAGCTGTTCTGGTCCTATGCCAAGCCCCCTGCTCGGAGATTGGCCAGAGTCCCTTGAGTATGCATACCCTTGCTTCTATACTCTTCTCCAAGATTCTAGAGCGGGGGGGGGGGGGTAATCAAAGATCTGCAGAGCCTCTCAGCCCTGACCTAAATTTAACCCAGCTGACTATGCCCAGGCTGCTACTCAGCCTTTCTGTCTAAAAAATAATCAGCTAGCTCCCCCCTAGTTAACTAGGAGGGTGCTGCACAGGCAACCATAGGCAGAAAAAATAAATATGCTCAGATATCAAGCACAGGGCAACTGAGTAATGAAAGTGTTCCATGTTTCCCATCTCTGGGGAGGCCATCTCTGTAAAAGAACCATCTATACTTCCTTTTCAATGGTCCATGTTGTGAAATAACTTCACTTCACTGCTCTCCATTTTCGATCATTCTGGGTAGGTCTGTGGTTACATACAAGCCAGTGGGAGGAACCATTGTGTAGAGCAAGAAGAGCTATCTATGTCTCTTTTTTAAGTTACCATTCACCCTCCTGGTATCGATTGTAACAATTAGTGTGCTCAAGTCGAAATATTAGTCTCTGACCACTCATGTTGCCTCTCCTCTTGTCAACGTCATCACTCCGGGATTGTATTCAGTGCAGGAATAGCAACATCCACATCAGCACGATAAGCCTTGCCTTCTAAAATACCCATCCACCCTTCACCCCTGGTGAGAAGTAAAGATAGAAGGATTGGGCGGCCCTAGCTTACTTTTCACCCTGTAACATAAACACTCCAATGAACTAAAGCCTTTGTCAGGAAAACTGAATTCAGAACCCTGCTCAAAGAAATGTGCTTGCGTGAAGAATGGTCTACTTTTGCTGGATTTTGGTGCCCAATGATCTGTTTAAAGCACTTCAAGACTCTGGATCATTACTGAGGGGTTGTCACTTTTTGCCTGTGACCTGATCTCATGTTCATGTCTGTATTTTGACCCAGCTTGTTTGATGCCGCTTGTCTTGAAGCACTGTTGCTGACTTTTGCCTTCATAACTGCCTTCATTCTTCATGGCATAGATTCAACAAGGTGTTGGAAACATTCCTCAGAGATCTTGGTCCATATTGACATGATAGCATCACGTAGTTGCTGCAGAATTGTCAGCTGCACATCCATGATGCGAATCTCCCGTTCCACCACATCCCAAAAGTGCTCTATTGGATGGAGATCTGGTGACTGTGGAGGCCATTGGAGTACAATGAACTCATTGTCATGTTCAAGAAACCAGTTTGAGGTGATTTGATCTCTGTGACATGGTGCATTATCCTGCTGGAAGGAGCCATCAGAAGATGGGGACACTGGAGTTATAAAGGGATGGACATGGTCAACTACAATACTCAGGTAGGCCATGGCATTTAAACGATGCCCAATTTGTACTAAGGGGCCCAAAGAGTGTCAAGAAAAAATCCCCCACACCATTACACCACCACCACCAGCCTGAACCGTTGATACAAGGTAGGATGGATCCATGCTTTCATGTTGCTTATGCCAAATTCTGACCCTACCATTTGAATGTCGCAGCAGAAATCAAGACTCATCAGACCAGGCAACATTTTTCCAATCTTCTATTGTCCAATCTTGGTGAGCCTGTGTGAATTGTAGCCTCTGTTCATTGTTCTTAGCTAACAGGAGTGGCACCCGGTGTGGTCTTCTGCTGTAACCCATCTGCTTCAAGGTTCGACGTGCTCTGCATTCAGAGATGGTATTCTGCATTCCTTGGCTGTAACGGGTGTTTATTTTAGTTACTCTTGCCTTTCTATCATCATGAACCAGTCTGACCATTCTCCTCTGACCTCTGACATCAACAAGGCCTTTTCTTCCACACAACTGCCACTCTGGATATTTTCTCTTTTTCGGACCATTCTCTGTAAAGCCTGGAGATGGTTGTGTGTGAAAATCCATGTAGATCAGCAGTTTTTGAAATACTTAGACCAGCCCTTCTGGGTACCAACAACCATGCCACATTCAAAGTCAATTAAATCCCCCTACTTCCCTATTCTGATGCTCGGTTTGAATTTCAGCAAGTCATCTTCACCACTGTCAAGGCCCTACCTTTTCCCAGAGGTTATGCTGCTCCATGTGCTGGCATCCATCTTGGGTTTCTGCAAAGCATGGTGGGAGCCTTTTATGCTTTCAGGCCTCTGCGGTCCATCCCCCAGAGGGGTGTGGTTGATCAAATTTAAGCCTGTTGTCTGCACTTGCTCTTTGCATTCGTGTCTTGTATGATAGTGTTGTTGCAAGCTCTTGTTCTACTCTCGTGGCTCTCCTGGAAACTGACTCGGCTTTGTCTAAGACTATTCTCAGCCTTATCCCTTTATCTGACCTCCCGTTGCTGACCCGGCTTGTGACCTGTGTATTCTTGTCTACCGTTCTGTACTGTCTATCCCGCTGTTATCGACCCGGCCTGTCCGACTACGCTATCGTTCTTATCTGGTTCCTACCAGCTATACACCATTTACCACAGCTGGGGTTTCTTGGGGGCCACGACCTGGTCACAGGGGCCCTGGTGAAGGGCAGCCTGGGGCTTAGACTCCACGCCCTGAGGGACTCTGGCCGGTGGGTGGTGGTTGTCGTCAGTAGGTCCATGACCCTGCCATTAGGCCTGCCTGTCCATTCCACAGCTCCTGCCCTGACAACCACTTATAGATGCCTAAATGCATTGAGTTGCTACCATGTGATTGGCTAATTAGCAATTTGTGTTACCAAGCAATTAAATAGGTGTACCTAACAAAGAGACCAGTGAGCATATATACACATACACACAGATGCGTGTTTGAGCTTTGGGGTGCACACACTAATGCAATAGGTTGCACACACCTAAGTAGATTGCCATTGTTCTTGCATGACCCTGCTCATGTCTCCTGCCTTCATTGCAGCCTCCACCAGGGTCCCAACTACTCTATTGCCTGCCCCTCGCTTCAACCTCTCTCTGGACGACTGCAATCTTGCCTACCACTTTCCTAAGCCTTAATTTGGACTCTCACCTTCCACTATTTTACACCAATTCTCCACAACATAGCCATCCTGCTTCTGTGCCCCCCTTGATGGTGCAATCCTGTAGACCATGCCCTGGTGTTAGCTTGCAGTAACCTTAGGACCACTAGAGTCACCAGCCCATCACTCTTTGCGAGGTGCTCTGATGAAGTTGTCATTTAGGCTCTACGCCTTGGGTGAGCTTGTGTCACCTGCCAGTGGGGTCACCTGTCACAAGACTACTACACCTAATGTGTGCCAGAGTAACTGTAATCTAACCCTTCCATCCAACTGTACACATAAGAGGCCTCATGGAAGTGGGTCTTTATCCTTGGGGTCACTTACAGTATATGTATACCTATTTTTGTGCTGGGAGTGCGCTGCACAGAACGTTCCCAACACAGAGAACCGGCTCCCACTGAGAGTCCTGGGTCTCATACAAATGATTGGGAACAAGGAGACCTGGTTCCCAATCACCTGATCTCTGTCATAGCCTATGATTGGCTATCACAGTGATCAGTCACTGTAAAGCCTGACCCTGTGTTTTTTTTTTCTCCTCTTGATTGGAGAGAAAGATACACTGTATATGTACAGGATACACTATATAGTACATTGTAGCTATTCTCCTTTATAAAGGAGAAAGGTGTAAATAAAAAAATGTTTGTAAAAAAAAAAATAAAAAAAAAATAAAGAAAAAAATAGCTAGATCAGATTTTGAACTAATTGTTTTGCTTTGTCTAACAAGGTTCTTTTGTGGTACAAGCCAAGGAAGCGATTAAAACTCTGCAGTGTAATAATGTGCTTTACTAAACAGAAAAGCTGCACATATACGACTGCAGGATACACAAATCATAGCATGGAAAGTGTAACAAAACATGCATACAGTATACTTTCCAAAAGTATTGTTCCGCCTGCCTTTCCACACACACGAACTGTAATGGCATCCCAGTCTTAGTCCGTAGGGTTCAATATTGAGTTGGCCCCGCCCTTTTGGGAAGGCCATCCACAAGGTTTAGGAGGGTGTCTATGGGAAGGTTGGACCATTCTTCCAGAAGCACATTTGTGAGGTCAGGCACTGATGTCGGGGGAGGAGGCCTGGCTCACAGACTCCGCTCTGATTCATCCCAAAGGTGTTCTATGGGGTTGAGGTCAGGACTCTGTGCAGGCCAGTCAAGTTCCTCCACCCCAAACTCACTCATCCATGTCTTTATGGACCTTGCTTTGTGCACTGGTGTGCAGTCATGTTGGAACAGGAAGGGGCCATCCCCAAACTCTTCCCACAAAGTTGGGAGCATGAAATTGTCCAAAATGTCTTGGTATGCTGACGCCTTAAGAGTCCCCTTCACTGAAACTAGGGGGCCAAGATCAACTCCTGAAAAACAACCCCACACCATAATCCCCCCTCCACCAAACTTTACACTTTGCAAAATGCAGTCAGGCAAGTACCATTCTCCGGGCAACCGCCAAACCCAGACACGTCCATCGGATTGCCAGACAGAGAAGCGTGATTGGTCACTCCAAAGAACACGTCTCCACTGCTTTAGAGTCCAGTGGTGGCGTGCTTTACACCACTGCATCAGATGCTTTGCATTGCACTTGGTGATGTAAGGCTTGGATGCAGCTACTCGGCCATGGAAACCCATTCCATGAAGCTCTCTATGCACTGCTGTTGTGCTAATCTGAAGGCCACACCAAGTTTGGAGGCCTTTAGCTATTGACTCTGCAGACAGTTGACGACTTCTGCGCACTGTGCGCTTTAGCATGCGCTGACTTCACTTTACGTGGCCTACCACTTGGTGACTGAGTTGCTGTTGTTCCCAGTTGCTTCCACTTTGTTATAATCCCACTAACAGTTGAATGTGGAATATTTAGTAGTCAGGAAATGTCACGGATGGACTTATTGCACAGGTGACAACCTATCACGGGACCACGCTTGGAGTCACTGAGCTCCTGAGAGCGACCCATTCTTTCACCAATGTTTGTAGAAGCAGTCTGCATGCCTAGGTGCTTGATGTTATACACCTGTGGCCATGGAGGGGATTGGAACACCTGAATCCAATGATTTGGAGGGCTGGCCCAATACTTTTGGAAATATAGTGTATGCGATGCATATGTATAATAATCAGCTACTTAACTTGGTTTCCTGGTAATGGTGTCTTCTCATGGTTCTTTCAGAACCCAGCACAAAAACATCTGTTGCTTCTTCTTTGTGTCCCAGAACCACCCTGTCTTTGTCTCTCACCACATGGTTGTCCAAGGTCCTTTTCTCTCCCAACTATTTCCTGTTACATCATATCTTCTGCTGAGTTCATAAACCAGTCCAACTGGTTCATTTGTATAATCAATGGGGGGAGGCTTAGCTTCTAAAACAGCACATGGTTTTAAAATCTAGCAATTTAACAAATATCTAAGCTATAAAAACTACCAAATATGCATCGCAACACACTAGCTCAGGGCCAAGCTTAGGGTTAGGGTCATGGTCAGAGTTAAAGGTCATGGTCTAATGTCAGGGTTAGCATATTTTAAGTAGGATTAAAAAAAAACATTTTTAAACAAATTTGTATCAGTGACAGTGTGTTTTAGATAGGATAAAAAAGCAAAATGCGTACTATAGTTTTTTGGCCCTGCTACGGGTACAAAGAACAACTAACATACACATATGTTGTATCACAGTGATCGTCAGTTGCATTTATTTTGAGTTGTTCTTTGGCAGTAGGTTAAGGTAATAACAAGAAATATACAGCTAAATTTAACAGCTTCCCAACCGTCCTATAACAGAAGTTCTGCTACAGGGCGGCAGGGATGCACAAAATCACGTATATATACACAATTTTGCATTTTGGGGGTAGGGAACGCATGCTATTGGCTCCTCAGCATGTCAATCACCGGGTCTCAGCTGCCGATTCTCGGGCAGGACTCGGTGATCGTCCACAGAGCTGACAGGGGAGAGGTCTGTATGTAAAAAACCAGGGGCGGACTGACAACTCATGGGGCCCCCGGGCAATAGGGGATCATGGGGCCCCTGTGTCCTTGCCCAAACTCAAAAAAGCCTATGAAAAAGGTACCAGGGGCATCTCATGGGGCCCCCTACTGACCCCGAGTTTCCAAATGGTCAGTCTGCCCCTGTTCTTGAGCACATGTAGCTGCTTCTATCAAGGCCAGCCTTTCTCAACTTTGTTAACATGGTGGTGTAGGTAGGTGCAGTCTGCTTTCTCCACTGTAGGTGGTCATTCGACCGGAGTAGTACCGCACCCGGAGAGGAAGTCAATGGCTTGGTTTCTCTATGGTTTTCTGGAACCCTGAGGCAGCATTCTGGTTGGCTATGCTGCATTCAGGTGACCAATGGTGGCCATCTTGATCTCAAGATCCCTGCCCCCAGATTTTGGCATGCATTTGCAAAGTAGATAGTGTAGGGAATGATCTCCCGTCTGTTAGAGAAAGTGATTGGCGACAGAGAGAGGTTCCTGGTGAGTAGGGTCAGATTAGGGATACCATCTATCATGTACCTGGTGATGGAGGCCAATGGAGAGAGGGCTTCCCTTGCAGCTAACTTCCGGACTCCCCTGAGAGTGGGACAGCGGGAGTCTGGGCCAAAGTTGCACAGGCCGCCTGTAGGAGTGCTGGTTGGTGGTCCACTCAGAAGCACAGCTGATGCACGGAGATAGGTCTACAGACAGGAGGCACCTGTGCGTGGTATGCAAGCCCTTCTGGGATTTGGATGTTTACTGGGTAGTTGATTCAAGCCAAGGTCAGGTACCAGGTGGGAATCAGAGCAGTCGTAGTCAGATGGGATAGCCGAGGTCATTCATAGAGGAACGAGAGGGAGAGAGTATCCATAAGCCAAGCCGAGGTCAGGGGTAAATCAGAGTAGACAGGTCCAGGAGCAAGCCGAGTCGGTAACAGGTAATCACACATCAGAACCACAGGAAACAGGAACAGGACACAGGGAGCTAGAGATCATCCAGCAACCAGAGGAAGTGATGAGCCACCTTATAAAGGCCGTCTGGCACCAGACTGAGGCTGATGTGTCCTTCTGCGGCCATATAGAGTATTGGCAGAAATGCCAGATCTTCCAGAACTCCTGCCGTGGACAGGACCCTGACACCATCCTTTATTGGAAGCAATTCCCACTGGGATTGGACTGGCCAGACCACATTCCACCCTCTGAGACAGACGCTGTCAGTGCATCTTACGCCCTGCATTTCCAAAGTGCACAGAACTGTGAGTGTTGCTGGTGTGGAGCTCGCCCGTTGGGCTGCTTGTAAGTTGAGCATTTTCTTCAATACAAGTTATGGGTTACCTGCAACTGGACTCTGTGTCATTACTGCCTCTGCACCATGCTGTACCTACCCACAAAAGAACCCTTGAAACAACTGCCAGGTGTCAGGAAACCCATGCTAACAATTACTACATCCACAGCTCATGTTAGGGTGATGTTCGTTGGAAACATTGCTCCTTTCGTTTGTGGTCATCGAGAACAATCCCCCCTTTACAATAGTTAAAAAAAGATAATTGGTGCCAATGGTTACTAATCTGGGAAGCTAAAATTGCTCATTACTCAAGGAACCCCTAACAACCTCTGGAGAAACCCTAGGGTTCCACGAAACCCTGATTGAGAAAGGCTGATCGAGATGAAGGTGTTCCTCCATTTTTTCTGTTGTCTATCGGGGAAGTAAGGAGAATGATCCCAGATAGAGACATGAGAGAGGTCCCAACCCAAATGTAGCTGTACCCCAGTAAATGCTGCATCTGATATGTTTTCTATTTTCTATCGTGAATAAAATATGGATTTATGAGATTTGCAAATCATTGCATTTTGTTTTTATGTAGATTTTACACAGCGTCCCAACTTTTATAGAATTGAGGTAAAGAAGTGAGGTAGAGAGGTGTAATCTTGCCTCTGTAATCTTGCCTCTGTACAAAGCATTGCTAAGAACTCATTTTAGGTATAAATTTCAGATTTGGGCAAATGTTGACAAAAAGAATGTTGTGGAACTGGAGAGAATAATAACTAGCATGGAGGAGCTCAGTTCTGTGAAAGATTAAAGTGTTAATAAACCCATAACAGTAAAGTCAGCCTGTATATGCAGTAAATTATTCTTGTTATATTCACTGTGGAACCTCTGCATTGTGTAAAAAGGACATTTGATCCTATCTTGTCTGATACTCCTCTTCTTCTACTGTCCCCAATCCATCTGCTGATAGAATAGAGCCTTGGGGGCAAGCTGCACAAGCTCAGTTTAGTGTATATGGTTAGGGAGTTTTGTTTATCTTTTGGAGGGTGCATGTGATCAGTACAGGGTCAATCACTACTGTCCAGACAAAGGGTTAAGTGTCCTGCAGCCTCAAAGGACAATCAGGGAAGAATGAAATGTCCTCTTATAAGCTTTAACTAATGCTCTGCTGGACACTGATAGCAGTAACAAGACTGCTCTAATCGCTGATGAGAAAACGTATTTAGCAGTTTATATTTACTAAAATAATTGCATTTCCATGTTCTGTGTACTGTGGAGACCAGATATAGTGAATACAGGGTTCCGGGAGACCAGATATAGTGAATGCAGGGTCCGGGGAGAGCAGATATAGTGAATGCAGGGTCCTGGGAGACCAGATATAATGAATGCAGGGCCTGAGGAGACCAGATATAGTGAACGCAGGGTCCAGGGAGACCAGATATAGTGAATGCAGGGTTCGGGGAGACCAGATATAGTGAATGCAGGGTCCGGGGAGACCAGATATAGTGAATGCAGGGTCCGGGGAGACCAGATATAGTGAATGCAGGGTCCGGGGAGACCAGATATAGTGAATGCAGGGTCCGGGGAGAGCAGATATAGTGAATGCAGGGTTCGGGGAGACCAGATATAGTGAATGCAGGGTTCGGGGAGACCAGATATAGTGAATGCAGGGTCCAGGGAGACCAGATCTAGTGAATGCAGGGTCGGGGAGACCAGATATAGCGAATGCAGGGTCCGGGGAGAGCAGATATAGTGAATGCAGGGTCCTGGGAGACCAGATATAATGAATGCAGGGCCTGAGGAGACCAGATATAGTGAACGCAGGGTCCAGGGAGACCAGATATAGTGAATGCAGGGTTCGGGGAGACCAGATATAGTGAATGCAGGGTCCGGGGAGACCAGATATAGTGAATGCAGGGTCGGGGAGACCAGATATAGTGAATGCAGGGTCCGGGGAGACCAGATATAGTGAATGCAGGGTTCGTGGAGACCAGATATAGTGAATGCAGGGTTCGGGGAGACCAGATATAGTGAATGCAGGGTCCGGGGAGACCAGATATAGTGAATGCAGGGTCGGGGAGACCAGATATAGTGAATGCAGGGTCCAGGGAGACCAGATATAGTGAATGCAGGGTCTGGGGAGACCAGATATAGTGAATGCAGGGTTCGGGGAGACCAGATATAGTGAATGCAGGGTCCGGGGAGACCAGATATAGTGAATGCAGGGTCCGGGGAGACCAGATATAGTGAATGCAGGGTCCGGGGAGACCAGATATAGTGAATGCAGGGTCTGGGGAGACCAGATATAGTGAATGCAGGGTCCGGGGAGACCAGATATAGTGAATGCAGGATCCGGGGAGACCAGATATAGTGACTGCAGGGTCTGGGGAGACCAGATATAGTGAATGCAGGATCGGGGAGACCAGATATAGTGAATGCAGGGTCCAGGGAGACCAGATATAGTGAATGCAGGGTCCAGGGTTTAGTAACACTTTAAACACGCTTTAGCATGAAATGCGTTGAGGGGGTCTCATTGCTCTTACTGTATTGCACTATTTTATGGATATAATACAATAAAAGAAGGTTTGTATGTACCAGTCATCCATTTATCTTCTATACAAATCTTTAGTGACGAGCTGGACTTGCACCTAATATATAGGCAGAAAACTGTGGCCCATATATTGATCCATGAAATAGAGTGTTTTAATATTCCAGATAAAGTCTGCTACCTACATTTAGCTCCCAAACTTCCTCAGAAATAAAGGCGTAATCTTCTCACATTTACATGAACCTACCCGATAGATGGAGATAAATGGAATAAATGAATGTGAATTGTCAGATGCATATTCATAACCGAGAAAAGTTAAAGTGAGGCACAATATTTACATTGGCGCTCAAAGACTCCGATCAAGGCACATCCAGAAATATCCTCCGTGCTATTTAAAGGCAATTACATTTAATTTACTCACCAAAACCAGCAGAAGAAAGCTCAGCACTGGAGGGAGAACAATCTGCTGCACCCTGAATGAACTTGTTGAGGCTGATATACAGCTGGTTTGCTAGGGTTAGGGTTGGTGTAATTATATTTAAAACAAGCAAAAGAACTTCCCTCAGGAAGGAAAAGAAACTTGTGGCTAAAAAAGCGAAACACTTGAATAATGCGTACGTAAATTGTTGTATCTGCTGGAAGATTTGTTAGGGCCAGTTCACACTACATGCATTTCAGTTGCTTTTTTCTGCATCCAAAATGCACAGAAAGTAGGTTGTATGGTTGTCAATGTCATAGTGCACATCAGTGCTTGCAGCTCTAGTACGTTTCGGTTGCAGAAAAAAAAAAGGTAGAACAGGCTGCATTTTTTCTATACAGAACTATACTGGAACGTACATGTCCCTATTTAAGTTGAAGAAAAAGAGAGGGGGGGGGGAAATGAACTGGCATGCATAAAAAACGCACTAGAACACGCCAAAAACACGTCAAAAGTGTACATGCAAAAATGCATCCGGAACGCATCTGGACCAAGGGTGGACTAACCATTTGGAAACTCGGGCACTGCCCGAGGGCCCAGGGTCAGTAGGGGGCCCCATGAGATGCCCCTGGTACCTTTTTCATAGGCTTTTTTGAGTTTAAGCAAGGACAGAGGGGCCCCATGATCCCCTATTGCCGGAGTTGTCAGTCCGCCCCTGATCTGGACTGCGTTTCTATAGTGTGAACCGGCCCTTCACCCCCCTGGCGGTATTCCCGAGTGTAGCTCGGGGTAAAGTTTCAGCACCACAAGTGGTAACCCTGAGCTACACTCGGGAATACACTGCAGCATTGTTCCGGGATCTCTTCTGTACTTACCTTGTCCTGCACTCCCGCGATGTCCCCCCTGCAGTGTCCCCGGCAATGTTCCTCCGGCCGATGCCGGCATCTGTCTTCTGGGTTCCGTCCCTGCGAGCGTCGGGACATACGGGGGACGGAACCGGCGGGAAATTTGAAAATGACAAAAAGTGACATTCACTAAATACACTAAAATCACATAGTATAACATTCCTGTATCAAACCATTTCACATACATTTTGTCCCGAGTGCTTTGTCCGGCGCCCTGCCTGCATTTTACTGTTCTTTTTGCCTGGAAACTGAGAGACGTCCATGGCGTCCAAAAAGCGTCCCTTTAGGTCAAAAGCGGTTTTAGACCGGCTAGAGAACAGCGATAGTAAATCAGAACCACTTGCAGAATTGAGTGATAATGATTCGTGGGGGAAATTCCTCATCAGACACTGAAAACGATTCTGCGACTTTGCTCAGCGATGTGCGAACTTGGCGCTCTATTTCACATTTCAGTGTTTTTGGTTTGATTATATTATTGAATTACATTTATTAGTATTATATTATTATTTTTTATGATTATTTATTAAATTATAATTTATGATTTCATGTTTCATCATACCCGGGATGTTTACTAGACTCTTGTTCAGACAGATTTCAGTGAGTTATTCCTAAAAATTACAGCCTACAATAAAAAAAATACATATTTCCATGCCAAAAAATGTACCGCTTTGAGCACAGAAATACTGACATAATCAGACTGCTAGGGAGGTTTAAAAAGTATCCAAACTTTTTTTAAAAAAAAGGATCAGGGCAATTAACCTTTTATTTGTCCCAGAGGTGTAACTATAACTTTCAAGCCCCCGGTGCAAGAAACCATGAAGGGCTCCTGGGGCCCTTTCCTCTGAGCCTGGGGTCCTTTCCTCTGAGCCTGGTGCCCTTCCCTCCAGGTCCGGGGCCAGGGTTCTTCCCTCTGAGCCCAGGGCCCTTCCCTCTGCCCACAGGGCCCTTCCCTCCAAGCCCAGGGCCCCTTTCTCTGGGCCCAGGGCCCTTCCCTCTGCTCCTGGGGCCATTTCCTCCAATAGTGGGGCCCTTTATTACAGTCCTACTGTGGGACCCTTTCACATGTGCAGTGAACCCCCTTCCTGCTGTCTTTGGGGCCCTCCCATGGTGGTGGAACACCAGGGCCCAGTCGAAAGTGAGACCTTTGCAACCCTGGCAGTTCTGCCTCTGACTTGTCGTGATAGGATAGAACATGAAGAGAAACCCAAAATTATGACATTTGTCACCAGAACAGGAAAAGAGGAAAAGCTTTATAACGAGAACATCTCACTTTGGAGGGATTTCCAAATTCCACTTTCTCTGTTCTATCTTTATAATAGGAAGTTAAAGGGTAACTCCAATTTCATGAAAAAAAAAAAAATAGAAAACCCCCCAAAAAATTATAGCACATACAATTACTAGAAAGGCCATGTTATAATTTAATGTTACTGCTTGCCTACCAGGGAATTTTAAAATTTTTTTTAGACATGTTTAAAGCATTATATATTTTCTGAAAGCAGAGGCCCTGGAGAATACAATGGTGGCTGTTGCAATTTATTACCTCACGCAATATTTGTGCAGCCATTTATCAAATGAAAATTTTCAGGGAAAAAAATACATTTAAATTAATTTCAGTGTACACGAACACAATATACTTTCCAATTTTTGGCAAAATAACAAAGATGATGAAGTGTCAAGTAGAGAGATACCAAACATGTCAAGATTTAAAATTGTGCACACCTAAGAACAAAGGTACCTAAAACTGATCAGAGGGGATGCTTTAAAAGTCTTTATTGGATAACAGTTATACGTTATTCACAAGTTATGGCCATAGAACTATTGCTCTCACTCTGACGTCCGCGAGGATACCGCACATGTGCGTGGATTCACCTTTTACTTATGCATGTCAGACCCACATGTGCCTTTGCATTTGCAGGTGTGTGTGCGGGGGGACAGGGATTGTTTTAATTTTTTTTTAAATATTTCAATTTTGTTTCAGTTGTCTTTTAAACTTTATTGCAGCCACAAAGGGATGAACACGTTCACTTGTGATTGTTTTGGGCAGGTGACAGGTCCTTTTCATGGAGACATCTGGGATCTATTAGACCCAGGGGCGGAGTGACCATTTGGAAACTCGGGCACTACCCGAAGGCCTGGGGTCAGTAGGGGGCCCCATGAGATGCCCCTGGTACCTTTTTCATAGGCTTTTTTGAGTTTGGGAAAGGACACAGGGGCCCCATGATCCCCTATTGTCCGGGGGCCCCATGAGTTGTCAGTCCGTCCCTGATTAGACCCCTGATATCTACCCTGCCCTGCAAAGTAGCTAACCAAGCACAGATTGTACTTGGTTGGCTGCTTCCTTGAAACAGCCAGGAAATGACGGCTCTGAATTCAGAAGTGACAAAATCATTGTTGATTCCAGGATCATACGTCACAAAGAAAATTGGGGAATTGAAGTTCCTTCATCTCCTCTGTAGGCAGCCATGCACTGATGTGAATGTACAATATGTATGTAAAGTGCTGAGTAATTTGACAGCACTCATATAATAAATAAATAGAAGCTGTTTGACAAAGTGAAGCATTCTAAAAGATTTAAAAAAGCAACACAAAATTCCACAAAAGAAATTCAAAAACAGATGACTAAAGCACCCTCCTAGTTTAGATAGGGAGAGCTAGAGTCTTTATTGACAGTAAGGAAGGCTAAGTAGCAGCCTGGGTGTAATAGCTAAAAGGTCCAATCGTGGTCAGGAGTTGAGAGGCTCTGCAGGCCATCCCCTCTGGAATTTCCCTCTGCTCTAGGGATTTTGGAGGAAGGCTCTAGAGGCAGTGGGTGGATCAGAGGAGTGGCTGGCTGCACTCTTGAGGGGTCCTAGCCAATCCCCAACAAGAGGCTGGACACCCTTAAAAATGTTAATGCCTGCTCAGTTACAGGGGAGTTCGGGTGACAAACAGAGAGGAGGATGTGAGGCTGAAGGAAGAAGGCTGCGAGGAGGCCCAGTGAGATAGGGCCTACCTGCAGGCCTGGAGCTGGAAAGGAGGAAAGCTCCGAGCTCACCGGCCCCATGAGAGAAGACCACCTGTATGGCAAGGAAGAAGCAGCCCAGCAGATAGGCCTGGCAGCAGCCAACTGCCCACAAGTGGTACAGGAGAGGATCTGAGTGAGTATACCTACACACATCCCCCCTCCCCCAGTGACTGTTTATCTCCTAAAGTGACAGGAACCATATCCCCTGTTCAAGGATACCTCCAGATTGCTGGGAGAAGAGGAGATGTTCATTAAGGATCTGGAGTGGTACACTAAGGAGATGCTGGCTAGCTCTCCAACAGAGACTGTGTTGCAGAGAAGGCTTGTAAATATAGTTCTAGGAAGTTGTCCTCAGTTTATCAGTACCCTTGGGCATCCTGTACATCTCTAACCCTATCCCAGTTCAAATCCCCTAATCTTCTAGCGACTCCTAAGGGGGGTAGTGCTACATGACAAACAAAGTACTTGACAGGTATCAGTTTGGAAAGGATTACAAAGCCAAGCAAACCATGGTGAGAGCCATTATCCCCAAATGGAGAAAACTTGGAACAGTGGTTAACCTTCCCAGGAGTGGCCGGCCTACCAAAATTACTCCAAGAGCACAACGACGACTCATCCAGGAGGTCATAAAAGAACCAAGAACAACATCTAAAGAACTGCAGGTCTCACTTGCCTCAGTTAAGGTTAGTGTTCATGATTCAATAAAGGGAAAGAGATCGGGCAAGAATGGCATCTATGGGGGAGTTTCAAGGCAAAAGCCACTGCTGACCAAAAAGAACACAAAGGCTCGTTTCACATTTGCCAAAAAAAAATCTTGATTATTCCCAAGACTTTTGAGCAAATATTCTGTGGACTGATGAGACAAAAGTTGAACTTTGTGGATGGAGTGCATCCCGTTACATCTGGTGTAAAAACTAACACAGCATTTCATAAAAAGAACATCATACCAACAGTCAAACATGGCGGTGGTAGTCTGATGGTCTGGGGCTGCTTTGCAGCTTCAGGACCTGGACAACTTGCTATAATTGATGCAACCATGAATTTTGCGCTCTGCCAGAAAATCCTGAAGGAGAATGTCCGACCAACAGTTCATGACCTTAAGCTCCAGCACACTTGTGTTATCCAGCAGGACAATGATCCAGAATACACCAGCAAGTCCACCTCTGAAAAAAAACAAACTGAATGTTTTGGAGTGTCCTAGTCAAAGTCTGGATTTAAATCCAATTAAGATGCTGTCGCATGACCCTAAACAGGCCGTTGATGCTCAAAAACCCTCCAATGTGGCTGCATTAAAACAATTCTGCAAAGAAGAGTGGGTCAAAAATTCCTCTTCAGTGATGTGAAAGACTCATTGCCAGTTATCGCAAACGCTTGATTGCAGTTGTTTCTGCCAAGAGTGGCAAAACCAGTTACTAGGTTTAGGGGGGCAATTACTTTATCATGAGCAGCACAGTGGCTAAATGGTTAGCACTTCTGCCTGGCAGTACTAGGGTTGTTGGTTCGAATCCCAACCACAGCACTACCTGCCTGGTGTTTACATGTTCTGCCTGTGCCTGCGTGGGTTTCCTCCAGGTACTCCACCCCACCTGTGCTCTTCGCAAGACCTCCTACTCTCTAGCTCCCTGGTCTCCACCTCACACGCCTGACTGCAAGACTTCTCCAGAGCTTCCCCCATCTGCCTCTGGGTACTCCGGTTTCCTCCCACACTCCAAAGACATACTGGTAGGTGAATTAGTTCCTGTCTAAATTGTCCCTAGTATGTGTATGTATGAATGTGAGTTAGGGACCTTAGATTGTATCATGGGCAGCACAATGGTTAGCACTTCCACCTGGCAGCACTAGGGTTGTTGGTTCAAATCCCAACCACACGGCAACACCTGCCTGGAGTTTGCATGTTCTCCCTGTGCCTGCGTGGGTTTCCTCCAGGTACTCCACCCCACCTGTGCTCTTCGCAAGACCTCCTACTCTCTAGCTCCCTGGTCTCCACCTCACATGCCTGACTGCAAGACTTCTCCAGAGCTTCCCCCATCCTCTGGAACTCACTTGCCCAGTCCATCAGATTGTCCCCTACCCTCCTTACCTTTAGGCACACCCTGAAAACCCATCTCTTCAGGGAAGCCTACCCCATCCTCACCGAACAGCCGATCCCCTCCACTCCTCACTCCATTCCATCCCCCACAGCCATCTCCTCCTGTATCACCATCCCCTCCTTCCTAGACTGTAAGCTCGAAAGGGCAGGGCCCTCTAACCCTTGTGTATTGTTTTTCTACTGTATTGTCTCATGTCTTGTCCCCCATTCTAATGTACAGCACTGAACAAATGCTTTGGCGCTATATAAATACTCTATAATAATAATAATAATAATACTCCGGTTTCCTCCCACACTTGAAAGACATGCTGGTAGGTTAATTGAATCCTGTCTAAATTGGCCCTAGTATGTATATGTATGAATGTGAGTTAGGGACCTTAGATTGTACACCCCTTGAGGGTTAGGGACTGATGTGAATATACAGTATATATATGTAAAGCGCTGCGTAAATTGATGGCGCTATATAAGTACCTGAAATAAATAAAATATAGAGCCAGGCAGGTTTGGACAGCTTTTTTTCCCTTAATAAATGAAATCAGCATTTAAAAACTGCATTTTGTAGTTACTTGGGTTATTTTTTTGTATTTTTAAAATTGGTTTGATGATCTGAATCATTTAACCACTTGAGCTCCAGAGGATTTACCCCCCTTAATGACCAGGCCTCTTTTTGCTACTCGGCGCTGCACTAATTCAACTGATAATTGCGCGGTCATGCAATGCTGCACCCAAACAAAATTTACGTCCTTTTTTTCACACAAATAGAGCTTTCTTTTGGTGTAATTTGATCACCTGTGCGCTTTTTATTTTTCATGCTATAAACAAAAAAAGGCCAAAAATTTTGAAGAAAAACAATATTTTTTATTTTCAGCTATAAAAAATATATAGTAAACTCAAAGTTGGTTATAAATTTAGACCAAAATGTATTCTGCGCCATGTTTTTGGTAAAAAAAATCCCAATAAGTGTATATTGATTGCTTTTTGTGAAAGTTATAGCGTCTACAAACTATGATATAAATACTGCAATTTACGCCATTTTTTTGCTATACAGCGCTGCGCTAGTTTAACGGACAATTGCGCGGTCATGCAATACGGTACATAAATGAAATTTACATCCTTTTTTCCCCACAAATTGAGCTTTCTTTTGGTGGTATTTGATCGCCTGTGCGGTTTTTATTTTTTGCGCTATAAAAAAAAAACTGCTGACAATTTTGAGGAAAAAAAACAATATTTTGGACTTTTTGCTATAAAACATGTCCAGTAAAAAAAATGCAAAAATCAAATTTAGTCATAAATTTCTGCCAAAATGCATTCTGCGACATGTCTTTGCTAAAAAAAAACCCAATACGTGTAAATTAATTGGTTTACGTGAAAGTTATAGCGTTTACAAATGGTGGGAAAGATACTGGGACTTTTAGGGGTTTTTTTATACTAATAATGGCGGCGATCAGTGAATTATGGCGGCGATCAGGGACTTATGGCAGTGACCAGCGACTTATGGCGGGACTGCGGCGGACATTTTGACATTGGAGGGGTACTGACTTGGGGTCACTGACATCCCCAAAAACACTAATACAGTGATCAGTGCAAAAAACACTGACACTGTACTAATGGCAATGGTGGGGAGGAAGGGGTTAACTTTATTTTGCAGGGAAGGGTTATAGGAGTGAGGGGAGTGTTTTACTAGGGGGCGGGGTGTGTACTGGGCGGGACAAGGCTGATCGAGAAAGAGAAACTGTTCTTTCTCGATCAGCTCATCCTCGAGCTGAGAAGGGAAGTGACAGATAGCACAGCTACTGCAGCTGTGCTCTCTGTCACTGTTTTGCCGCCGATCGCCGGGACATAGCCGCTAAGGAGCAGCTGTGACCCGGCGACTGACATCTGCGGCGGTGATCCGCGGGACAAATAGGGCGGCGGCGCCTCGCGCGTGCCCCCTATTTGTTTACAAAACACGTCTTAAAACGTGGTTTTGCCTGTGAGTGCCGCCCTGCTGCCGTATATGTACAGTGGCAGGGTGGCAAGTGGTTAAGCGTGACAAATATGCAAAAAAAATAAAAATCAGGAAGTGGGTAAATAATTTTCACAGCACTCTGGGGTGTATTTACCACAAGGCAAAAAAGGCATTTGCCTAGTGCGGCATTTTTCAGGGGGGGGGGGGCAGCACTGAAAAACAGATGGAAGAAGGGACACATGCGACATGGGAACCTGGTGGGTTCTGAGAGAGGCTGCAGGTTTCATGACGGTGTATGCAGAGCCCGACTCTCGTTCCCGGGGATGTCCGGAGCTGTGAAGGTGAGTGTCTTTCTCAAGGCTCTCTTGGGTGGGAGGCAGGGGTGTTGTGGGTCAATGTCAGGCTCTCTACTGGGGGGGGGTGCCAATTTTGGTGTTGCCTACAGCAGCACAGAACCTAATTACGCCACTGACAGCACTGTATATGACTTTCTTTGCATGCTAAAGATGGAGCGCACAGCATCATGCTTCATGTCTTGTGCATGTGCCATTCAACATTATGGGGTACTGTGCAGGGGTGGACTGACAACCCATGGGGCCCACGGGCAATAGGGGATCGTGGGGCCCCTGCGCCTTGCCCACACTCAAAAAAGCCTATAAAAAAGGTACCAGGGGCATCTCATGGGGCCCTCTACTGACCCCAGGCCCTCGGGCATACATACTGATGTAAATTGTAGTAAGAAAAAAAAAGGGGGGGGGGGGGGCTTCTACAGGGTTGCAGACACTGTAACATTTCTCAATCGGTCCATGAAGTGTGCATCAGCTGATTATAATAATTCTGTCATTTCCATTCAGTATTGTGAAAGACAGAGCTTTTTCTCTAGAGCCAAAAAGGGATGGACTCTTCACAGGAATGGGAACAGCACTGAAAAATGGCAAACTGACGAGGTTCTAACCATTTACTATGCTATATAAAAAAAAATGTCTTTAGATACATTTTAGGAAATATGCATACTATATCAATGTACAGAATCAGCGCAAATAAAAAGCATTCTTGTGCCACTGATCTGCCCAGTGCCTAGTCTTTGGTCTACTAGCGATGTTACTCTGTCTCCAAATGAAATGATTAACCAATGATACTGTAGGAACTGGGAATCCAATGATCCCACACTTTTCTGCCATCATGAATCTCTGAAAATTCATTCTGGACCTGAAATCCTCAAAAAATCCTAACTTTATATGTAGGATTTTGTAGAGAAGAACCAAGGAAGACAGAAGATCCAGTGTTTTTGGGGCTTTTCAGAATAAATTACTGAGAGATGAAACTGCATTTTTTTTCACATTGCATTGTGATGAACAATAAGAGCCCTTTTTCTTATTCTCCAAAATAAGAACTATTAGCTGAAATGATAACACACCTTATATAGAACACAAAAAAAAAGTATAAAATAGTAAAAAAAAACCTATATAAAATAGAAAACAAATAGTAAACTTTGAAAAACATATATAACACAAAATCAATCCCAAACCACATAAATATTTATTTGTAAAAATATAACATTTTATTATTATTACTATTTTTGTTGATATTATTATTTATATAATTATTATATACAATTATATGATATAATTATATATATATATTTGCTATTATTAAGCTTCTATATAGATACAAGACTACAATAGTTTACCCAGCATAGCCACAGCCCTCACCAAGGAAACCCTTTCTAATAGCAATTTGCTAAAATAATAATAATAATAGTATTAAAAAAAAGGAATTCAATTCTGAATGCACGATATTTGAAAAGCAGACTCTATCGGGTTTATTCATAATATAATCACTGGCCAAATGGCCATAGCATGGTATTTTCCCTAAATACCTTAATCAGAAAAATACTTCAGCAGGACCACTAGATAGAGGAAAAAACATATTCGGCACATTACGGGGACTATTTATGATGGCTGTGCAAATGCTGTCACATGCTCAAGTGCGGGCATTTTAATTTTTAAACACATCTTTGAAAAAAAAACTATATATATATATATATATATATATATATATATATATATATATATATATATATATTGTGGGGGTTAGCTCAGGTGGGGGATCTCCTTCCCTGGGACAAAGGTAGACCGCACAGCAGGCTTTCGTCAAAATCTGACTGGATGTCAGTTTTATTAAAAAGGTTTGCAAGAAATATCAAAATAAACAAAACATCAAAATAAACCCTTGCCATCCAGGCACTAACTAAACAGCAGATGATCCCTCTCTCAGAGGTGAAGGGCTTCTCCCTGTCACCAAAACAAAATAACAGCAAACCTTTTCTTGCAGGTATAGTCCATACACACAGCTCTCTCAGAATACCTCTCTGAGTCCCAGGCCACGAGCGACTCCTTGCTCCAGCCCTGCCCTTTTTATATCACCTGTTGGTGGACCTCAGTGGAGCCCAAACTCTGGTCCGGAACCACCTCTGCCATTGTGGCCCCGAAAACCCGGAGTGGACTCCACCTTTCACCTCACAATATGACCTCATGCGAGGTGACACATATCGTCCATCCATCACTTTGCCGTTCATACTGTCACAATATATATATATATACATGTATATATATATATATGTATATGTATGTATGTATATATATATATATATATATATATATTTTTATATATATATATGTATATATATATATGTATATATATGTATATATCTATATATATATAACATATACTGTATATATATATATATATATATATATACTGCTTTATATATATATATATATTTATATATAAAATTAATTGTGTATATCAAAAGCAGTAAACAGTACACATAAACTTAGATGAAGAATGCTGAATAAAACTGATCCAAAACTACTATAGTTTTACTTATAAACATATATTTAAAAAAATACAATAAAATAAAATAGAATTACATTTATAAATGTTAAAAAAAAATAAACAAATGAAAACTCATCCAATTTATTACAATTTCCCTAAAAAGAAAGAAAGAAAAAACAGTAAACAAAATTTGGAAAAAAAAAATTATCTCATATATTACAAGTTCCTTTTAAAAAAATATATATAACAACTCAGCAATGCCACCCCCCCCCCCCACATTTCTTTAAGAGCAGAAAACATCCAGATAATAGAAGCTCACACTTCAGCCAAATCAATTTAGGGATCCCCATTCAATTGAGCGGATGTTAAAGTGGATTTACAGCTCATCCCTTCTAAACACATTTTCCCCTGCATCTTCTAATCTAAGCTTCCTAAGTACCGTGTTGTCGAGGGAAATAAGCAACACATCTTTAATGGATGTCGCGTTTCTAAAGGTGGACATATCCTTTAAGGCCGGAGGCATTGCCAGATTAGAACGGCAGATCCGAAGAGGCGCCATGCAGATCATTTACCGGCATCCAAATTCCGTCTATGTAGATTAATGGCGTGTTTGCATCCAGCAGCAAACAATATTTGACTGAAAATCCTAAAGCCTGGATTTGCTTTGGACTAATATTTGAAAAAGAAATGCGAGAAGAGAGACCTTTAAATCTTTCTGAAATGGCATCATAGTCAAATACAAACATTTCTTGTTTGCTGTTTACAATTGTTTGGACGCTTTCTGTTCTTGGCCTTGAATCAAAATTACCAGTTAAACAGAAACCTTCATGAAATACAGTTATTAAAAAACGTTATGGAAGAGAACATAACTAAACCTCGAGAAAAAAAGAAAAATCTGTGCATTGAAATTAAAGGGAAATCACAAGCCACTTTCAGCCAGTACACATTCTGAGCTGTATTATTGTATTATTATCTGGAAAGTATTTTTTTTCTACTTTACTTTTACATTTTCACCTCTTTAGTGGTCCATATTTTGATTATTATACTTCTTACAGTTGCAAGAAAAAGTATGTGAACCCCTTGGGATTACG
Source organism: Staurois parvus (assembly GCA_951230385.1). Lineage (NCBI taxonomy): Eukaryota > Metazoa > Chordata > Amphibia > Anura > Ranidae > Staurois > Staurois parvus. The sequence continues at coordinate 142,249 of CATNWA010005752.1, forward strand.
TGGAGTTTTGCATGAATTGGGCATAAAATGTGATCTGAACGTCATCTAAGTCACAACAATAGAAGAACACAGTCTGCTGAACATAATACTACACACAAACATTAGATGTTGCCATGGTTTAATTGCACATAACATGTAAACATTCCCAGTGCAGGGAGGAAAAAGTATGTTAGGCCCTAGCTTAATGACTTCTCCCAGAGCTAATTGGAGCCAGGAGTGAGCCAACCTTGACTCCAATCAGTGTGATGATATTGGATGTGTTGCTGACAGCTGTCCTTCCCTTAAAAAACACACACCTGTTTTGGGATTACTGGTTTCAAGAAGCACTGTCTGATGTGAACCATGCCTCGCAGAAAAGAGCTCTCAGAAGACCTACGATCAAGAATTGCTGACTTGCATGAAGCTGAAAAGGGTTACAAATGTATCCCCAAAAGCCTTGATGTTCATGTGTCCACGGTAAGACAGACTATCTACAAATGGAGAAAGTTCCTGTGTTCTTCTATTGTTGTGATTTAGATGACGTTCAGAGCACATTTTATGCCCAATTCATGCAAAACTCCACGTAATCCCAAGGGGTTCACATACTTTTTCTTGCAACTGTATATAGATAGTAAATGTGCCCTCTAGTGGTCAACCACTACTGATAAGTATTTCAGTTTAAAGGCTCAGTTCACCTTCTTGAAAACAAAAATAAAATAAATAAATGCACAAATGTTTGCAAGAAAAAAATGTGCATTTATCTTTTTTTTTTTTCAGGGGAAACTGTAGAGCATCTACTGATTGCGGGTGAAATGTTAGGCTCCTACAGACACTGCCTCCAGCTTTCTTGCCCATACCTTCATATGGGATATCACCTTTAAAGCTGGAGGAAGTGTCAATGAACTATGGGAAGGACGGGGAAGGGGGCAGGATCTTGAAAATGTTATGTATATATTACATCCTAAATATGGGTGGAACCTGTAACATGCTTCAAAAGAGGAAGAGAAAACACCAATACGGATATTTTATCTAGCTTGGACCAATGTGTGATGGGAATAACTTTGGGTGGGGGGCCCATGGAACACAGCCCCCTTTTGAGAGGTGGGGAGACCCCTGTCTCAGCTCCCCATATCCCTATTATGTGTAAGTCACCCTGTGCCTGTTAGGGGTACAGGGTGGAATGTCCTGATATTGTGTAGACATATCTAGGTGGGGTGCGGGGGTTGCTCATTGTTTAATGCCCTGTGGTTGTCCCATTGTTCTATTGTGTGTCTTGCTGGGAGCAAACTATTATGGGATGTATGTGTTTGTGTATTGGCTTGGGGGGGGGGTGTCTGCTGATGTGTCTCTGTTGCTAGATTTGGTTTACCCCACCCTGTGTCCTTATGCAGGGAGGTGGGTTGATCCCTTGAATGTTTATATCTTGTGTCTGTGTTAAAATAAAGCAGTCTTTTTCCTGAGTGATTTCAAGGGTGGTGTCCATGGATCTGTGTTCGGACAGGGAGCGGGAGTCCAATGGAAATACCCTAGTGCAGTCGGGGTCCAGTTCTGTTACACAATGTAACTATGCATATACCATGAACCAAAGAGTAGAGTGAAGCACTCCCTTTAAAGTAGTTGTAAAGGCATGAAGGTAAAAAACCTTCTGTGTGCAGCAGCCCCCCAGCTCCCCATCAATACTTACCCGAGAGCCCCATTGTGCTCCAACTATGTGCACTAGAGTCTCGGCTCTCTGGTTTCTCTCTCTCCTCACTGGCTGAGTCAACCCTTTAATGAAATAGCAAAATAACACAGTTCAGGAACGTTGTCAAAAACAGAAGCCAGGGTTTGGATGCAAAGAGCGGGTAATCAGACGAGCCGGGTTCAGGAAACCAGAAGTCAATGTAGCCAGGAGCAAAAACCAGGAACAGGAATCGGAAGAGAAGTCTGCCAGACCACATTGTACACAGGAACACACTGGAGATCATGGACCATGCAAGGGCAAGGAGGAAATGAGCTAAGCCGCTAAAATAGCAAAAAAAGGTCTGTCTGTGGGCTGGACTAATGAGACAGGTAAGGGTATCCAGGTGAGTCACTGTGGAGACAATGAATGGCTGGCAATTAATCGACAGCTGAGCAGCTTATGAGCAACGAAAGAAAAGAGCTGCCCATTAAGTAGCAGGAGCCCAGCCCTGACACTGTCGGTGCCAATCACAGCCAGTGAGCCAATGAGGAGAGAGGGGGGCGTGGCCAAGCTGTAGCTCTGTGTGTGACTGGACATGGAGAGTAGCAGCTTGGGAGTGAGCCTGTTTGGGTGCCCCCATAGCAAGCTGCTTGCTGTGGGTGCACTTAGTAGGAGGGAGAGGCCTGGAGCGCCAGCGGGGGAGCCAAGAAGATGAGAATTGGGGCTGCTCTGTGCAAAATCACTGCACAGAGAAGGTAAGTATGACATGTTTGTTATTTTGAAAAATTACCTTTAATATTCGCTTCAATAGCAAAAAAAAGTCCAAACATTTTTTTTATAAAGGATAAAAACACTGTGATCGAGTCTTTAAGAGGTTATCCACCGTGCCTTCTAAAATCTTCATATGTTTGTGAAACACCACACCACCGTGCCTCAACATTTTGAGATGGACCCCACTACTCAGAAATATCACTTTATGATACAGAATAGGTGATTCACTCTTTGGACTATTTTCAGACTCTTCAGTGATCCATCAAACAAGAATTATATTGGCTCCCAGCCAGGGGCAGACTGACAACTTATGGGGCCCCGGGCAATAGGGGATCATGGGGCCCCTGTGCCCTTGCCCAAACTCAAAAAAGCCTATAAAAAATGTACCAGGGGCATCTAATGGGGCCCCCTACTGACCCCGGGACCTCGAGCAGTGCCCGAGTTTCCAAATGGTCAGTCCGCCCCTGCTCCCAGCTCTCTTTATACATGACTCTAATGCAGGCCATTCCATAAGTGAAGAGAAAACTCCATAGTGTAAAACCATAATTTTTATTTTTATTACTCAATAAGTAAAAAATGCACTCAAAACATGATAGGAAATCAAAGGCATTCAATAACATAACCTTCTGACCAAACAAGATGGCGCCCCGGGTACTTCCAGAGTGATGGTGTCAGATAGGCTTCTTCCACCCTGATGCATTACATCCCTTCAGACTTCCTCAAAGGACCTTTTTATTTTAATTTGAAATACTATTTACACTATAAATAAAATGTCTCTTAAAAAAAAAAAAAACCTTTGTAGGTGTACATAAATATATTCGGAAAAAAATACAATCGCAGTTGTCATCAGCATAGGCCCCTTGTCCTAAACAGGGGCTACTAGAACATTTAGTTTGTGTTGGGTTGTAGGCTACCTGGTCCATTTGTAGTCTGTGAACATTTGGGTTTCTTCTAAGCTCAGTATAGCTGTAGTTCCTCCCTTTTGCCAGTAGGTGTCACTGGTACCTTTGGCTGGTAGGTTATTGGCTGGTACCTTTGGTTGGCATGATGAGCTGCAGTGAAACTGAGTTGTGAATATGCATACTTCTCTTAGCAAATCAGTGGGGATTCCTTTGGCCACTGAGCATGTTGGGAGAGGATAAATATTTAGGAAGGTCAAATGATCATGGTCTTTCCACCCAGACCTAGTTCTGGTTGGATGTGTGAAGAACTGCTGTTTTGGGTAGGTGCTGAAGCCTAAGGCCTAGTCATGTGCTGGAGGCTTTGCCAGAGAGAGCCTATTTGTTGTCTAGAAACATGAAGGAAAGGATAAAGACCTGAGATGAAGTACCAGAGGTTACACTTTTTTATTTATGGGATATGTTAAATCAAGGAGGGGCAGAATGATATGTGGACTCATAGGAGGCCACCTCTTTCTTGTATTATTGCAGGAGTATTGCTTTTAGAGCCCGGGATTAAATGACTCCCTGCTTTTAGGTGGGTAATATAAAATTGAAAAATATTTAACATCCTGATGGGGTTCCCATGTAAGTACTTTATATACAAAATATTTCCTGTTTCTTCTTTAAAAACTGGGGACATAAATGCTTAAATACATTGTAAGATTTTTTTTTGTGTCAAAAAAAAGGGAAACTTTAGCTTTCTTACAAAAGGCTTATGGTGTGTTGTTTGCAGAAAATGAGTGACAGGAATTTGGAGCGTCGTATTTACATCAAATTTTGCGTGAAAATTGGCAAAAGTACGAGTGAAACTTTAGCTCTGATCAGGGGCGGACTGACAACTCATGGGGCCCCCGGGCAATAGGGGATCATGGGGCCCCTGTGTCCTTGCCCAAACTCAAAAAAGCCTATGAAAAAGGTACCAGGGGCATCTCATGGGGCCCCCTACTGACCCTGGGCCCTCAGGCAGTGCCGAGATTCCAAATGGTCAGTCCACCCCTGGCTCTGATACAATAGGCTTATGGTGATCATTTCATGAAAAAAGCAAGTGTTTTTGAATGGCATAGGCAGTTTAAGTAGGGGGCGGAAAGATGTCCACGATAACGCAGGAAGTGGGCAATTCCATGAAGAAATCATATGTTTTTGAATGGCATAGGTGGTTTAAGGAAGGGCGAGAAGATGTCCATGATGATGCAAGAAGTGGCAGCCAAAAACGCAAAGGGTGGATGCAATTTTGGAAAATGAAAAGGTTATGGGAGTCTGTTTGGAGGAAAAGGTCAGAACTCTGGCCGGACAAGTGAATTCTTCACCACACCACGACAATGCCCCTGCACATTAATTGTTTGTGAGTTCCTGGCCCAGAAATCTATTCCAAAACTTGACCAACCACCTTATTCCCCTGACTTAGCACCCTGCAACCTTTGGCTGTTTCCAAAATTTTAAAAAAATGCCTTTAAAGAATACATATTTATGTATTTATTACAGGTACTTATATAGCGCTGTCAATTTACACAGTACTTTACATATATAGTCCCTTGTGTACAATCTAAGGTCCCTAACCCTCAACATTCAGGGGTGTACATCAGTCCCTAACCCTCAAGGGGCGTCCAATCTAAGGTCCCTAACCCTCAAGGGGTGTACAATCTAAGGTCCCTAACTTACATTCATACATACACATACTAGGGCCAATTTAGACAGGAGCCAATAAACCTTCCAGCATGTCTTTGGAGTGTGAGAGGCAGGGGCGGACTGACAACTCATGGGGCCCCCGGGCAATAGGGGATCATGGAGCCCCTGTGTCCTTGCCCAAACTCAAAAAAGCCTATGAAAAAGATACCAGGGGCACCTCATGGGGCCCCCTACTGACCCCAGGCCCTCGGGCAGTGCCTGAGTTTCCAAATGGTAAGTCTGACCCTGGTGAGAGGTAACCCACACAGGCACAGGGAGAACATGCAAATTCCAGGCACGTGGTGCTGTGGTTGGAACCATTGACCTTAGTACTGCCAGGTGGAAGTGCTAACCATTTCACCACTGTGCTGCCCTAGCTTTGATAACATTTTGGATATTCAGTGCGCCGTGACAAAGATACTGTGCAGCACTCCGGAAAATGAATTCCAGGAATGTTATCAAATCTAGGGCAGCATAATGGTGAAACCCATGCAGACACAGGGAGAACATGCAAACTCCAAGCAGGTGGTGCCGTGGTTGGTATTGGAACCTATTGACCTTAGTACTGCTAGGTTGAAGTGCTAACCATTTCACCACTATGTTGCCCTAGATTTGATAACATTCTGGATATCCAGTGCGCCATGACAAAGATACTGCACAGCACTCCGGAAAATGAATTCCAGGAATGTTATCAAATCTTGGGCAGCACAGCGGTGAACCCCACACAGGCACAGGGAGAACATGCAAACTCCAGGCAGGTGGTGCCATGGTTTGGATTTGAACCATTGACCTTAGTACTTCCAGGTCAAAGTGCTAACCATTTCACCACTACGCTGCCCTAGGTTTGATAACATTTTGGATATTCAGTGCGCGCCGCGACAAAGATACTGCACAGCACTCCGGAAAATGAATTCCAGGAATGTTTTCCAGCAGTAGCACAGTCTTCTAGACAAGGGGACTACTTTGAAGGTGACAACAGCCGCTTGTGTATAAGTAAGCAAAGATTATTTTGTCGGGAATTAAATTTTCATGCCTCATATATTACTTTATACTGTATCTATATCTATATAGATACAAACAATGGCATTTACCATGGTCGTGATTGTCTAAGTTTACTGATGAATAGAGTACATTTTTCCTTCCACAGAAAAGATCATCCACATTGTTTCCCATTTGTTCCTCTCCAAACAATGGTCTCAGATTTTATGAAACAAATAAAAGGTTACCTTCACTGCGTTGTAGCTCATTATTCCTTCAATTTATGGGTCCGTAATAAACAATGAAGGTTCCTGAGCAATGCTTGTGTGATGAAGGCGCCTCGTCCCCCCCCTCTTCTCCGCCGCGTTAATTATTGATCTTCAGAGAGGAGGAATTACATGGAAAGGTTTAGATTATTCCCCCCTGGGCCCTTTTATGTGAGATGGATCTGCTGAGTGTCAGCCACAGTTACTAAAGGGGAGAAATTTAGACATCTCTCAGTTTTCAAACACAGTCATGTTTACTGCTGAAGATGCCAAACGTAGAACCAAGACTGTAAATCAGAGAATGGGTTTTAGAACTGTAAGTAACCCTTTATATTTGGGTTCTTTTTTTAGAACACATCCAGGCCATCTACCATATTTTTTAGAACTTGTTTCAATCCCACCCTCAGTCAGATGCTCAAATTGAGTGTTGGGAGACAATTGAACCATTTGGGTATGGGTTGGGTGTCAATATCACATTTGGGAAAAGAGGACTTTATATTGGTCTAATAATTATGTATATATGGATACAGTATATCTTGGATGGAATCTATGGATTCAGTACTGTAGTCTAGATAATTAATCTCATATAACTCTGCCCCAAATTACATCACCAATCTTTTCTCCAAATATCACCCAAACCGTGCTCTCCGATCCTCGCACGACCTCCTGCTCTCTAGCTCCCTTGTCTCCTCCTCCCATGCTCATCTCCAGGACTTCTCCAGAGCTTCCCCCATCCTATGGAACTCTCTACTCCAATTTATCAGACTGTCGCCTACTCTGCTCACTTTTAGGTTTTAAGCTTCTTAATGTTTACTGCAGTGGTGTTAATGAAGGATTTGGTAAACAATTTGGGGGTATTAAAAAGCAGGTCTGGTGTGGAGTCTCGGTTAGATTTCATCTAGCTGAAATTACAAGAAACCCAGATCTGCAAACCTGATAATGTTAAAATAAGAATGGACAAAGTTCTTCTCCAGAGCTTCCCCTATCCTCTGGAACTCTCTATTCCAATTTATCAGACTATCGCCTACTTTGCTCACTTTTAGGTTTTAAGCTTCTTAATGTTTACAGCAGTGGTGTTAATGAAGGCTTTGGTAAACAATTTGGGGGTATTAACCTCCTCGGCGGTCTGATTATTTCCGATTTTTTTGTGCTGAAAGCGGTACCATTTTTTTGCATGGAAATAAGTAATTTTTTTATTGTAGGCTTTAATTTTTAGGAATAACTCACTGAAATCTCTCCAAACAAGAGTCTGGTAAACATCCCGGGTATGATAAAATTTGAAACACGAAATCATAAACTTATAATTTAATAAATAATCATAAAAAATAATAATATAATAATAATAAAAAATGTAATTCAATAATATAATCAAACCAAAAACACTGAAATTTGAAATACAGAGGCAAATTCGCACATCGCTGAGCAAAGTCGCAGAATCATTTTCAGTGTCTGATGAGGAATTTCCCCCACGAATCATTATCACTCAATTCTGCAAGTGGTTCTGATTTACTATCGCTGTTCTCTAGCCGGTCTAAAACCGCTTTTGACCTAAAGGGACGCTTTTTGGACGCCATGGACTTTTCTCAGTTTCCAGGCAGAAAGAACAGTCAAAATGCAGACAGGGGACAGGACAAAGCACTCGGGACAAAATGTATGTGAAATGTATTGAAACAGCAATGTTTTACTATGTAATAATCATTTTTTAAAAAATGACATTTTTTAAAAATTTCAAATTTGCCGCTCGTACGTCCCGACGTCACAGGGAACGGAACACGGAAGCCGGATGCCGGCATCGGCCAGAGGAGATGGCCGGGGACGCTGCAGGGGACACATCGCGGGAGCGAAGGACAAGGTAAGCGCTGCAGGGACTCCCTGAGCAACGCCGCATGGTAAGCCCGAGTGTAGCTCGGGGTTACCGCTCTTGTTACTCAAATTTTACCCCCGAGCTACACTCGGGAATACCTCCAAGGAGGTTAAAAAGAAGGTCAGGTGTGGAGTCTTGGTTAGATTTCATCTAGCTGAAATTACAAGAAACCCAGATCTGCAAACCTGATAATGTTAAAATACGAATGGACAAAGTTCTTCTCCGGAGCTTCCCCCATCCTCTGGAACTCTCTACCCCAATCTATCAGACTATCTCCTACTCTGCTCACTTTTAGGTGATCTCTGAAAACCTCTCTCTTCAGGGAAGCCTATCCTGCCCCTCAGCTAATATTGGAATCTTCTACTCCTCCTACCAGTCCATCCACCACAGTTACTACCTTTTGTACCACTCGCCCCCTCCCTCTTAGATTGTCAGCTCCAAGGAGCAGGACCCTCCTAACCCTCTTGTATTGATCTGTATTGTCTCCTGTTATACTGTAAAGTGCTGAGCCAACTGTTGGCGCCATAAATCCTGTATAATAATAATAATAATAGTCTAAGGTCTCTTAAACATGGGTGGCCAGGGAGCAGTAAATACAGCCAGTTGAGCTTTGGTTTTACTGCTCCTTGACTATCTACCTAGAGCCTAATTTGCAGCTGTAGAGGGCTGTGCACATGCCATGGTGCTTTAAATTACAGCTTGTTGAGTGGCACCACCTGTCAAACTCACCCATTCCATCCAAGTCAAGTAGTCATTCAGGAGGTGGCAAAATGGGACTCCTGATTGCCTGGAAGCTACTCCTTAGTCGCAGAATGTTTTTCAGAGATGGCTCCAGTATGAACTTACAGTGAGGAAATGAGCTGACCTCCAACTATTATTTAACTTTATACTCTTTTGGTCCTATTCAGATCACTTCTAACCAGGGGCGGATTGACCATTTGGAAACTCAGGCACTGCCCGAGGGCCCGGGGTCAGTAGGGGGCCCCATGAGATGCCCCTGGTACCTTTTTCATAGGCTTTTTTTAGTTTGGGCAAGGACACAGGGGCCCCATGATCCCCTGTTGCCCGGGGGCCCCATGAGTTGTCAGTCTGCCCCTGTTTCTAACTCTTCCCTTGTCAAGTCTCCTTTGACCCTTTTTTATTTTCTTGATAACTGTTCATTCATACAGAGCATGGAAAAATACTTGGAAAGTTTATGTGACGGGGTGACAATTTAATTCTCGGACTCCCACAGCGTAGCCCCATGGTGGTGAGTCACAGCCATTTGCACGTGAGCGTGTTCTGATATGTTCTAACTTGCAATCGCCTGGGTCGCAGACCAGTTGACTCAGTTTTTACGGAGTAGCAGAAAAAATAACACGTGTGTGCGTCGTGTTTTTTGCGGAAAATGAGTGACAAGATTCTGGAGCGGCGGATTAACATCAAATTTTGTGTGAAAATCGGCAAAAGTGTGAGTGAAACTTTAGCTCTGTTACAACAGGCTTATGGTGAACATTCCATGAAGAAATCAAGTGTTTTTAAATGGTATAAGTGGTTTATAGAGGGCAGGAAGATGTCCACGATCAGGGGCGGACTGACAACTCATGGGGCCCCTGGGCAATAGGGGATCATGGGGCCCCTGTGTTCTTGCTAATAGCTTCTAGGAGCTTAAAAAAAAAATCGCTAGCGTGCATGGAGCCTTAACCACTTCCCGTCCAGCTCGTGTAGATAAACGGCCGCACGGGAGTGGGACCCACATTTACTACCTGTGCACGCTCCCTGGGGGCATGCGGCACCACGGCTCCGGACACAGCAGAACACTGATCGCTGTATGGGACCTTTGTGTAAGGTCCCGATCAGGGGCGGACTGACCATTTGAAAACTCGGGCACTGCCCGAAGGCCCAGGGTCAGTAGGGGGCCCCATGAGATGCCCCTGGTACCTTTTTCATAGGCTTTTTTGAGTTTGGGCAAGGACACAGGGGCCCCATGATCCCCTATTGCCCGGGGGCCCCATGAGTTGTCAGTCCGCCCTTGGTCCCAATTCATGTGATCACTGATTGGCCAATCAATGATCACATGAAAAGTAGTAAGCAAGATGTCGCTTCCTGACATCATTGCTTACTACTTGGGAAATCTGTGAATGATCTCAGAGGTCACATGGTACAAGGCTATTCACAGCAGCTTTGTACCATGCAGGGGCGGACTGACAACTCATGTGGCCCCCGGGAAATAGGGGATCATGGGGCCCCTGTGTCCTTGCCCAAAATCAAAAAAGCCTATGAAAAAGGTACCAGGGGCATCTCATGGGGCCCCCTACTGACCCCAGGCCCTTGGGCATTGCCCGAGTTTCCAAATGGTCAGTCCCCTGTCTATGATAACGCAAGAAGTGGGCAGCCAAAAACACAAAGAACAGATGCAAATGTGGAAAATGAAATGAGAATCTTTTCAGAAGAAAAGACCGAAACTCTGGCCTGTCAAGTTGATTCTCCACCATGACAGGGCTCTTGCACATGATGCATTAAGTGTTTGCAAGTTCTTGGGCCAGAAATCTATTCCGAAATTTGACCAACCACCCTATTCCCCTGACTTAGCACTCTGCGACTTTTGGCTGTTTCCAAAACTAAAAATGCCTTAAAAAGACACAGATTTGATGACATTCCAGACATCCAGAATGCTGCAACAAAGATACTGCGCAGAATTCCGAAAATTAATTCCAGAAATGTTTCCGGCAGTGGCACAGTTGTCTAGAAAAGTGTGTCGCTTCACAAGGGAACTACTTTCAAGGTGACAACAGCCGCTAGTGTATAGGCAAGCAAACATTTTTTTTTTAATTCTGGGAATTAATTTGTCACACTTCGTATATATATAGTCAATATACAAAAAACAAATTACCAGATTAACATTTTACCCCAAGGGCTCTACAAAGGACAAGGGGACAGCAGTTGTATAGGATGAATAAAGATTTTACTTTCAGCGCAGGAAGGGTTCTTTACTGAAGAACAGTTAACTGCATGCCGCCCAGCCACTGTACATATACGGCGGCAGGGCGGCACTGGCAGGCAAAACCACGTTTTAAGATGTCTGTTTTGTAAACAGCTAGGGGGCGCACGCGAGGCACGCCGCCCGCCCTATCTGTCCCGCCAATCACCGCCGCAGATGTCAGTCGCCGGGTCACAGCCGCTCCTTAGCGGCTATCTCCTGGCGATTGGCGGCAAACGGTGACAGAGAGCACAGCTGCAGTAGCTGTGCTTTCTGTCAGTTCCCTGTCAGCTCGAGGATGAGCTGATCGAGAAAGAGGAGTTTCTCTTTCTCGATCAGCCTTGTCCCGTCCAGTACACCCCCGCCCCCTAGTAAAACACTCCCCTCACTCCTATAACCCTTCCCTGCAAAATAAAGTTAACCCCTTCCTCCCCATTGCCATTAGTACAGTGTCAGTGTTTTTTTTTTTGCACTGATCACTGTATTAGTGTTTTTGGGGATGTCAGTGACCCCAAGTCAGTATCCCCCAATGTCAGAATGTCCGCCGCAGTCCCGCAGTCCCGCCATAAGTCACTAGTCGCTGTCACAAGTCCCTGATCGCCGCCATAATTTGCTGATCGCCGCCATTATTAGTATAGAAAAAAAACGAAAAATCTCAGTATCTTTCCCGCCATTTGTAAACGCTATAACTTTCACGTAAACCAATTAATTTACACATATTGGGTTTTTTTTCTAGCAAAGACATGTCGCAGAATGCATTTTGGCAGAAATTTATGACTAAATTTGATTTTTGCATTTTTTTTTACTGGACATGTTTTATAGCAAAAAGTCCAAAATATTGTTTTTTTTTTTAATCAAAATTGTCAGCCTTTTTTTTATAGCGCAAAAAATAAAAACCGCACAGGCGATCAAATACCACCAAAAGAAAGCTCAATTTGTGGGGAAAAAACGATGTAAATTTCATTTATGTACCGTATTGCATGACCGCGCAATTGTCCGTTAAACTAGCGCAGCGCTGTATAGCAGAAGAATGGCGTAAATTGCAGTATCTATACCATAGTTTGTAGACGCTATAACTTTCACACAAAGCAATCAATATACACTTATTGGGATTTTTTTTTACCAAAAACATGTAGCAGAATACATTTTGGCCTAAATGTATAACCAACTTTGAGTTTACTATATATTTTTTATAGCTGAAAGTAAAAAATATTGTTTTTCTTCAAAATTTTTGGCCTTTTTTTGTTTATAGCGTGAAAAATAAAAAGCGCACAGGTGATCATAATACACCAAAAGAAAGCTCTATTTGTGTGAAAAAAAGGATGTAAATTTCGTTTGGGTGCAGCATTGCATGACCGCGCAATTATCAGTTGAATTAGTGCAGCAAAAAGAGGCCTGGTCATTAAGGGGGGTAAATCCTCTGGAGGTCAAGTGGTTAACTTTGACTTTCGAGTACAAAATTTTTTTTTTTTTTATTTTAGTGTTTGTAAATATCCCCCCTCACCTTGGCCTCCAATCAATATGGCACTATGGCATCCTTTGCATGGTACTCTGACCAACAGAAGTCTATCCCAACCATGAAAAGTCTCATTGATTGTGCTTAGACCAAAAGCCAAAAATTCCCATTTCTCCCAGATGGATTTTTTTGATTTATTGGCCTCATCAAGGAAGTAACTTTCTCTCCAAAGTGTTCTTAAATTGACTTTACTGAGAACATTAATTACAAGAGTCTGCAATTGGAGGTTCAACCAAGAGGCATGAGATAGCCTAGTTTATTGATTTTCTGCATTCCTCCATCTCTCTGTCTCTGTCCCTTTAAAATGAAGTCAAACTTTTAACTTATTATAACAGTTTAAAACCAGCATACAGACGAGTCAATATGTACAAGGAATCACTAATTACAAAAAATAACAAAGCAATTAATTCTAAGATAGACCAGTGCTCAGCTTATAAAGAATTATGTAGTCTGAGCCAAACCATCGATCTGATACATAATAAATTACTTTCTTATCTTTTGTAATTAGTATGTTTCTGTTTTTTAATGATTTTACTTTGAGTACAGGGGTGAAATTGGAGGAGTTACTTATACAACCATCACTAATGTCAGGCAAAGTATTGACATCTTCCAGGACTAATCACATCTACGTAGAAGACTTTCTTGACACAATGCTGTGAATTTTCTTCTTAAATCTGGCTGTTTAAAGTGTATTAGAGGCATACTAATTGCCGGCATTATAGGCTTCCTAATGTTTACTGCAGTGGTGTTAATGAAGGCTTTGGTAAACAATTTGGGGGGTATTAAAAAGCAGGTCAGGTGTGGAGTCTCGGTTAGATTTCATCTAGCTGAAATGACAAGAATCCCAGATCTGCAAACCTGATAAAGTTACAATAAGAATGGATAAAGTTCTTATTGATGTCACTGCTCTCTAGTGAATGGATAGGCTGCATTCTCAGTGATGTCACCGCTCTCTAGTGAATGGATAGGCTGCATTCTCAGTGATGTCACCGCTCTCTAGTGAATGGATAGGCTGCATTCTCAGTGATGTCACCGCTCTCTAGTGAATGGATAGGCTGCATTCTCAGTGATGTCACCGCTCTCTAGTGAATGGATAGGCTGCATTCTCAGTGATGTCACGCTCTCTAGTGAATGGATAGGCTGCACTCTCAGTGAAGTCACCGCTCTCTAGTGAATGGATAGGCTGCATTCTCAGGGATGGCACCGTCTCTAGTGAATGGATAGGCTGCATTGTCAGGGATGTCACCGCTCTCTAGTGAATGGATAGGCTGCATTCTCAGTGATGTCACTGCTCTCTAGTGAATGGATAAGATGCATTCTCAATTATGTTACCGCTCTCTAGTGAATGGATAGCACTGTTCAACAGGTAAAAAGTTTTGGGCATAAAATTAGCTAATCTTACATAATTTTGGGGTGCTGAAAACGAAAATGACCCTAAAAAATGTTGATTGGCTCTAGTTTCCATGATATATTCACCCATCTAATGACGTAAGCCATTCAAAATTATGATGCAACTTCAGCTGCATATTGCGCAATTGATACTGGTGACCAATAGAAAATTGCATGTATACTGAGATGATGCAATATTAGCCTTTAATTGCATCACTTCACTGCATAAAAGCTGCAGTATCTGTAGCTGATTGTAGTTCCACAGCGTCTTTACATTTCGTTTTATGCTTATATAGGCTACTCAGTAATGCCTCGAACTTGTGTGAATAAAGCAGATAATTTCTGCTATATCTGCGGTGAAATAACTTTTATCTCACAAAAAAGGAGGATAACAGGAATGATTAAGAAAGCCTACAACTTGTATTTTGGCTGCAAGATAGGAGACCAGGACAAGAGCTGGGCACCACATATATGCTGCAATTCTTGTGGACGGCACTGGAGCAATGGTTGAATGGAAAAAAGGCATCTATGCCTTTCGCTGTGCCAATGATTTGGAGAGAGCCAACAGATCATGTTAGTAATTGTTACTTTTGTATGGTGCCTCCAATTGTAAAAGGGCTAAATAAGAAGAAAAAGTTATCTGTGCACTATCCAAATATTCCATCGGCAATACGTCCAGTTCCTCATGGAGAGGGGCTACCAATTCCTAAAGCACCAGAATCCTTCGTGGTTGAGTCAAGTGAGGAAGAACCTGAAGCGTGTAGTCACGTGCAGTTGTAAGAGATAGCCCTTTCCTCGAATACAAAAGAAAAGCCAAGAGAAGCAAAACCGACACAAACTGAAGACAAAACTAGTGAGAATCCTAAGTATTAAAATGATTCAACTTGGCTTATGGCTATAATTTTTCTTGGTAATCCTATGCAATATATTATGCCATTTAGGCTTTGTTATGTAGTCAATATCACTTGCTTTATATTTGTGGAAAGACATCTATCTATATAATTATTGTGCATTATGTAGTCATTACGCCTATAGTAGAAAACTTTCCGTTTACAGAAAAACTAGAGCCAATTGACAAATTTCATTGTTATATTTGAACTCAGAATGTGAAATTCATTAAGAAATGGATCCTTTTGTTTCCAAAACTGGCAAAAAATAAAAATTTGTTGAACAGTGTAGGCTGCATTCTCAGTGATGTCACCGCTCTCTAGTGAATGGATAGAATGCATTCTGGGTGATGTCATCGGTCTCTAGTGAATGGATAGGCTGTATACTCAGTGGTGTCACCGCTCTCTAGTGATTGGATAGGCTGCATTCTCAGTGATGTCACCGCTCTCTAGTGAATGGATAGGCTGCATTCTCAGTGATGTCACCGCTCTCTAGTGAATGGATAGGCTGTATACTCAGTGATGTCACCACTCTCTAGTGAATGGATAGGCTGTATACTCAGTGATGTCACCGCTCTCTGGTGAAAGGATAGGCTGCATTCTCAGTGATGTCACCGCTCTCTAGTGAATGGATAGGCTGCATTCTCAGTGATGTCACCGCTCTCAAGTGAATGGATAGGCTGCATTCTCAGTGATGTCACCGCTCTCTAGTGAATGAATAGGCTGCATTCTCAGTGATGTCACCGCTCTCTGGTGAAAGGATAGGCTGCATTCTCAGTGATGTCATCGCTCTCTAGTGAATGGATAGGCTGCATTCTCAGTGATGTCACCGCTCTCTAGTGAATGGATAGCCTGCATTCTCAGTGATGTCACCGCTCTCTAGTGAATGGATAGGCTGCATTCTCGGTGATGTCACCGGTCTCTAGTGAAAGGATAGACTGCATTCTCAGAAGCCCTGCACCCTATGAGTACGTGCATAGCACGAAACGCATCAGAGGGGCTACAGCAACTGGATGTCTAGCCACCACTGTTGGCCATCCTACTAACATATGGTCAGTGTTTTTCCTATTTTAATACCTTGTCATTATTGTTTTACCCCTACCCTTTACGGGATAAAGTTCCCTATACAGTATCACGCTATGTGGTGTCCCTTATTTGGCTCTCCTTCTGAGTGCCGCCATTCGCAGACCCTGCTTCAACGGTGACCCCAGATGGTGATACACTTCAAGGACCCCTGAGCACCCTTTCAGATGTGATCAGAAGGTGTAGGAACCTGACCTGACCTGGGAGCAGATGACCTGATTGATACCTGATGAGACAGGCTTTATCTCAAATGTGTTTTTTTACGCACTTCTGGTGAGTGCGCAATTTAATTGATTGGATTTATCATCTGCCACCCTGGACCCTGATTCCCACGCACGAATATTGAGATTGTACCAGATCTTCACGTGGGCTGTTTTATTTGGGACATTTATTTACCACGCTCCCCTTTTTGGTGACATCCTATTTTTTGCACTTTATTTTTACACTTCATGTGATTTATGTGATTTTATACGCATTATTTTGCACTTAGCGCTGCACCTTTGTATTGAAATACTTTAAGAAGGTTTATTTGGTTGCCTTTTTGGTGTGCGAGCAGCTGTTTTCTTTTACAGGTAGCGATCGCTCATTTTTCTTTTATCCTACTGTGTATTCTCAGTGATGTCACCGCTGTCTAGTGAATGGATAGGCTGCATTCTCAGTGATGTCACCGCTCTCTAGTGAATGGATAGGCTGCATTCTCAGTGATGTCACCGCTCTCTAGTGAATGGATAGGCTGCATTCTCAGTAATGTCACCGCTCTCTAGTGAATGGATAGGCTGCATTCTCAGTGATGTCACCGCTCTCTAGTGAATGGATAGGCTGCATTCATGTGAATAATGAAGGAGGACAGGGGGCACTTTTGAACAGTCTGTGGGGAAGGGGAGGGGTTAGTTGTCCCAGAAGATTTAAAAACACTAACAAATTGAAGCAAACCTCCAGCTCACACTGCAGTTACAGCAAAGTTTTTTTTTTTTCTTTTAGGATAAAGATTTTATCTGTATAAATACATTCTGACCATTGTAAGCACCTCCATCAGTAGTAAATGTTTTTTTTTTTTTTTCTCAACACTCTATTGGATACTTCTGCAGGAGAGCTTGTTCTGTTGAAAAACAATAGACATACAGGCTTGATCACCAGGCGAAAATAAAGGGAAGAAAACCTAAAGTAGAAAACGAATGCTGCCACCACCTCTTAGAATTTGTAAGCTGCAAAATAAAAAGTTTGCTTTTGGGTTTAATACCATTTAACTGCTAAATGTACATTTTTATACTTGGATATTTATACACTGAATGTGGATTTGACATTAAAGCTTGCCCTGAACAATTATTGGAGATGTTACGATCGACTGCTTTAAAATCACACACATTTTTAAGCCACTGCCAACACAAGGAAAACACTGCGCTGTTTCACTTTGTTTCAATTCCACACATCACCCTTTATGCTTCTGCAAATTGTGTTAAAATGGAATGGATGTCCTATGCAACCTTGATGTTAATTTTACCATCCAAGCATCTCTATGCCACACACTGAGTGCACAGCTGATATATGCATTCCCTCCATCATGTTGGCATCAGTGTTAGACTGCCAAAACATTTTGGCACCTGATAAACTTGCAATTTGCAATTGTGAGTCCTCCCAGGGCTCATTCTGACACAGACAGTCAGGCTGATATCCTGAGTGTTCAGTGATTCTGCTAACATGAAAAGTCTTTGGAAGCACTACGGGATCCATGGCTCATTTCAATATGGCGGAAGGGTTGCATCTTTGTTGAAATTTTTACCATATTAATTTTTCTAGGCAAATTGGGAAATGATTCAACATTTTTAAAACGCTATATTATTATTATTATACAGTATTTATAAAGCGCCAATAGTTCGCTCAGCGCTGTACATTACAAAGGGGGACAGAACATGTGACAGAACAATACCAATACAATGCAAAACATGAGGGGATCGAGGGCCCTGCTCTTTCGAGCTTACAATCTAGGAGGGAGGGGATGGTGGCACAGGAGGAGATATCTGTGGGGGATGAAGTGGTAGGAAGAGTGGAGGAGGTCGGCAAGTTAGCAGGGGGTGAGGTAGGCTTCCCTGAAGAGATGGGTTTTCAAGGTGCACCTAAAGGAGAGGAGAGTAGGTGATAGTCTGATGGGTTGGGGCAGGGAGTTCCAGAGGATGGGTGACACCCTAGAGAAGTCCTGGAGGCGGGCATGGGAGGAGGAGGACCAGGGAACTAGAGAGAAGGAGGTCTTGTGAGGAGCGGAGTGTGCGTGTTGGGTGGTACTTGGATATTAGGTCAGTGATGTAGTTCGGGGCAGTATGGTGGACAGCTTTGTACGTCAGTGTTAGGATTTTGAATTTGATCCGTTTGCACAATCGGAAGCCAGTGGAGGGATTGGCAGAGGGGGGGCGGAGATGGAGCGGTTGGAAAGGTGAATGAGTCTGCCAGCCGTATTCAGGATGGACTGAAGCGGGGATAGCCAGCGGCGAGGCAGGCCAGTGAGGAGGGAGTTGCAGTAGTCGAGTCGTGATATGATGAGGGAGTGGATGAGCTGTTTAGTGGTTTCTGGGGTTAGGAACGTGCGGATTTTGGCGATGTTGTGGAGGTGGAGTCTGCAAGAGTTTGTTAAAGATTGGACTTGGGGCTGGAAGGATAGGTTGGAGTCCAGAATGACACCAAGTACTCTGGCCTGCGGGGCGGGTTTGATGGTGGCGTTGTTGGATGTGATGAAGAAGTCAATGGGGGGGGGTGCGGGCTGGGGGGAAGACAAGAAATACTGCATTCAAAATCCTTTAGATTAAGAAATGTTTGTTCAATTTTTCGAATCGCTGGTGGGGTCAAATTCAAAGGTTGGAAAATTTGTCTGGAATAAAAGAATTTCTAACAATGTACGTGGTCTTTGGAAAATGACAGTTTATTCCAAAATCAAATGTTAAAAGTAAATGAAATTTGAAAGTGCTTATGAATGATATTGGCCAAGTCATAGAATTTACTGATGAGAATTTTCGTACGAATGTTTGTACAAATGTTCAATTGTATGTTTTTAGCTACGAACAACTTAAAAGTGTTACTAAACCCACAACAGTAAAATCAGTCTGTATATGCAGGGGTGTATTTACCACAAGGCAAACAAGGCATTTGCCTAGGGAGGCATTTTTTTAGGGGGGCAGCACCACCCCCTGGAAGAAGGGACACTTGTGGCATGGGGACCAGGTGGGTGCCGAGAGAGGCTGCTTGATGGTGTATGCAGAGCCCAACTCTCGTTCCAGGGATATCCAAAGCTATGAAGGTGTCTTTCACCCTCTCTCCAGGGGGGAGGGGAATGTGTGTGTTAGTGGAAAGCTCTCTTAGATAGGGGGGGGGACAGGGGTGTTGTTGGATAATGTAAGGCTCTCTCAGCTGAAGGGGGGGGGGTGGCGAGTTCTCCAATTTTTGTGTTGCCTAGGGCAGCAGAAAACCAAAATACACCACTGTATATATGCAGTAAAGCATGCTTGTTATACTCACTGTGGAATCTAAGGGGTTAATCCTCCGCTTTATGTAAAAATGCTGTTTGATCCTGTCCTCTCTGATCCCCCCTTCTTCCAGTGTCTCCCTCTTATCTCCTGATAAGTGAGATGTGGGAGTCACTGTGCACATGTGTGGAGACAATCTGCACATGCTCAGTTTGGCGTGTAATGATGAGAGGTGTTTTTCATTCTTGGGAGACTGCATGTGATCAGCACAGGGTCAATTAGCACTGTTCAGACAGAGGTCAGGGGTTCTACATCCCATTAGAGCAAAATGAAACTTACAATCTTTAACATGTGCTCTGATGGACACTGATAGAAGTCACAAGAATGCTATATAGGGAGTGAGGTCCAGAGCGTCTTATGGACGCATACAGCAGAGGCTTCCAGGATGAGCATGCAGTGGTGCCCCCAGAATGAGTGGCTTTTCCTGGGGGCACTGCTTGAGGGGGAGGAGCCAGGAGCACCAACGGGGAACCTGAAGAGAAGAGGATCAGGGCTGCTCTGTGCAAAACCACTACACGGAGCAGGTAAGTATAGATATGTTTGTTATTTTTGAAAAAACTAAAACAAAGCTTTGCGTCACTTTAAGCTCACATCATCAAAAAAACAAAACAAGAAATGCTGTATTACATGCTGTTCATAATCACTCAGTCGCTATGGGATTCATTTTCTGAATTCTGCAAAAACCTGATTGATCCTGCTGTTCTCTATCTCCCCTTCCTGTCCATGTCCCCAATGCAGTTGGGGATTTTGCAGAGCAGTGTTGGCAGCTACTGCACATGCTCAGTTCGCAGTGAGTGTCTATGCTGAGCATTTCCTCCCTATCACATCTGAGCAGCCCATGTGGCTATAGAGTCACACACAGGGGCGGACTGACCATTTGGAAACTCGGGCACTGCCCGAGAGGCCCGGGGTCAGTAGGGGGCTCCATGAGATGCCCCTGGTGCCTTTTCCATAGGCTTTTTTGAGTTTGGGCAAGGACACAGGGGCCCCATGATCCCCTATTGCCCGGGGGCCCCATGAGTTGTCAGTCCACCCCTGGTCACACATGTGGTGTGTACACAGTGGAACATGGTAGACCAGCTAATCTGGGCAGATTTCTGTCAGTCATGCCCCTCCAGGCTGTGTCTTAGAATAACAGGGAGGTGAGGCCTCCATCAATGGGAGCGGGATATTACATCTTAATTGATGGAGGCCTCACATCCCTGTTATTAGAAGACACAGGCTGGAGGGGCATGACTAACAGAAATCTGCCCAGATCTATCATGTTCCACTGTGCACACACCCACATGTGTGACCAGGGGCAGACTGACAACTCATGACACAGAAATCTGCCCACACCATATTTGTGCCAAAACGCAATATTTAAAAAAATAATATTTGATTTCATATATACATTTTTTGACAATTTAAAACAGTTTATTGATATTCATTTTTTTTTACTTTGTATCCCAAAGGCTGTTTTTTTTTAATGTTGAACATCTGACCAGTAGCAGAAGATTAGAAGCTCCCCCTGCTATGTCTTCCCTACAGACAGGCTAGTAAAGATCTGGGTCACGGGACAACTGAATGTCGATTAGGAAAAAGATACTTGGAATTGTAATTATTTTAATAAAAAAAAAAACAAAAAACTATCATCCACATATAAAAGGAAAAGGGATCATGTAAATTAAACAGTGTGTGTTTAGTATCACTTTAGGTATCCTTGTAATCCAAAATACTGCAACTAGCAAGATGAAATTTACCTACAAGCAGGGGCTCACTACAATATACAGCCTAACCACAGATCACAAGGTCCTACAGCAAAATTGTGCTTGACCTTTCTCTGCAGTACCAAACATTTGCATTGTTGGATATTGATTTATAGCAAATGCCAAACAGTCCCCTTTAATACTCATTTCAGAGAAACTAAATAGTGTTTTTTCTAACCCTTTTCAGATCCCAATAAGAAAAGGGGGGGGGGGGAGTTGTGGGGTGCTGGTGGGGTAAGGGGTGCCCAATGTTAGTGTTGCCTAGGCCAGCACATGAACTAAATACACCACTGCCTCGGCAGGGCCGTCTAGTTGGCAGCACCTTGCTGGACTGGTGACAGGTGAGTATAAGATAGGGAGAGATGGTTGAGGCTATGGGGGCTTTCATGTAAATGTTACTGCATTCAATTTGCAATTACACTTTTGAGAGTTTCCTTCAAATTTACTATATTGACAATTTAAACAAGGTGGTTATGTGCCCCCTTAATTTCTTCTTCTCAGGGGATAAACATCAGTTAAGGTGTTACTAAACCCAGGACCGTGCATTCACTATATCTGGTCTCCCCAGGCCCTGAATTCACTATAACTGGTCTCCCCGGACCCTGCATTCACCATATCTGGTTTCCCCGGACCCTGCATTCACTATATCTGGTCTCCCAGGACCCTGCATTCACTATATCCGGTCTCCCCGGACCCTGCATTCACTATATCCGGCCTCCCCGGACTCTGCATTCACTATATCTGGTCTCCTAGGACCCTGCATTCACTATATCTGGTCTCCCAGGACCCTGCATTCACTATATCTGGTCTCCCCGGACCCTGCATCCATTATATCTGGTCTCCCAGGACCCTGCATTCACTATATCCGGTCTCCCCGGACTCTGCATTCACTATATCTGGTCTCCCAGGACCCTGCATTCACTATATCTGGTCTCCCAGGACCCTGCATTCACTATATCTGGTCTCCCCGGACCCTGCATCCATTATATCTGGTCTCCCAGGACCCTGCATTCACTATATCCACTCTCCCCGGACCCTGCATTCACTATATCTGGCCTCCCAGTACCCTGCATTCACTATATCTGGTCTCCCAGGACCGTTCATTCACTATATCTGGTCTCCCCGGACCCTGCATTCACTAGATCTCATCTCCCCGGACCCTGCATTCACTAGATCTGGTCTCCCCGGACCCTGCATTCACTATATCTGGTCTCCCAGGACCCTGCATTCACTATATCTGGTCTCCCAGGACCCTGCATTCACTATATCTGGTCTCCCCGGACCCTGCATTCACCATATCTGGTCTCTCCGGACTCTGCTTTCACTATATCTGGTCTCCCCGGAACCCCGCATTCACTAGATCTGGTCTCCCCGGACCCTGCATTCACTATATCTGGTCTCCCCGGACCCTGCATTCACTATATCTGGCCTCCCAGTACCCTGCATTCACTATATCTGGTCTCCCAGGACCGTTCATTCACTATATCTGGTCTCCCCGGACCCTGCATTCACTATATCTGGTCTCCCCGGACCCTGCATTCACTAGATCTGGTCTCCCCGGACCCTGCATTCACTATATCTGGTCTCCCAGGACCCTGCATTCACTATA
This sequence comes from Staurois parvus, assembly GCA_951230385.1. Classification (NCBI taxonomy): domain Eukaryota; kingdom Metazoa; phylum Chordata; class Amphibia; order Anura; family Ranidae; genus Staurois; species Staurois parvus. The sequence goes on from CATNWA010005752.1 coordinate 165,079, forward strand.
TCTGGTCTCCCCAGGCCCTGAATTCACTATATCTGGTCTCCCCGGAACCTGCATTCACCATATCTGGTCTCCCCGGACCCTGCATTCACTATATCCGGTCTCCCCGGACCCTGCATTCACTGTATCTGGTCTCCCCAGGCCCTGAATTCACTATAACTGGTCTCCCCGGAACCTGCATTCACCATATCTGGTCTCCCCGGACCCTGCATTCACTATATCTGGTCTCCCCGGACCCTGCATTCACTATATCCGGTCTCCCCGGACCCTAGATTCACTATATCTGGTCTCCCACAGAACATGGAAATGCAATTATTTTAGTAAATATAAACTGCTAAATACCTTTTCTCATTTCTCATCAGCGGTTAGAGCAGTCTTGTTACTTCTATCAGTGTCCAGCAGAGCATTAGTTAAAGCTTATAAGAGGACATTTCATTCTTCCCTGATTGTCCTTCGAGGCTGCAGGACACCTGACCCATTGTCTGGACAGTGCTGATTGACCCTGTGCTGATCACATGCACCCTCCCAAAGATAAACAAAACTCCCTAACCATACACACTAAACTGAGCATGTGCAGCTTGCCCCAAGGCTCTATTCTATCAGCAGATGGAATGGGGACAGTAGAAGAAAGAGAGTATCAGACAAGATAGGATCAAAGGTCCTTTTTACACAATGCAGAGGTTCCACAGTGAACATAACAAGAATGCTTTACTACATATACAGACTGACTTTACTGTTATGGGTTTATTAACACTTTAATCTTTCGCAGAACTGAGCTCCTCCATGCTAGTTATTATATTCTCTTGAGTTCCACAACATTCTTTTTATCAACTTTTGCCGAAATCTGAAATGTATACCGTATTTTCCGGCGTATTAGACGACTTTTTACCCCTTGAAAATCTTCTTTAAAAGTCGGGGGTTCGTTTTATACGCCGGTATACGGCATACTGTCACTTTTTAGGGGGGGCGGCGGCGGCACCAATGGAAGGGACACTAAGTACAGGGGTGGGCAGGGGCTGCTGTCTCTTACCTGGCTCCGGTCCCGCGACGATCCGGTCCAGGAAGCGCGGCTCCTCCTTCTTTCGGGTCGGCCACTGGATGTTCGGGCGGCTGCTCGGCTCCGCCTCCTCGCCGGTGATTGGCCGCTAGAACTCTAGCTCAGGAAAGGCACACAGGCGGCCAATCACCGGCGAGGAGGCGGAGCCGAGCGGCGCTGCGAAAATCGAGTGAAGGAGCTGCCGGTGAGTGTGCTGTGCAGAGGTGCTGCTGCAACTACATATGCTGGCTGCAGCAGCACCATACTAGAACAGGTGTAATTGGTGTCAGTGAGAGGAATAGTGCTCCATCATTGGTGTCACTGATACCAATGATGGGGCATTATTCCTCCCACTGACACCAACGATGGGGCACTATTCCCCCCCCCACTGACACCGATGATGGGGCACTATTCCCACCCCCCACTGACACCAATGTTGGGAACTATTCCTCCCACTGACACCAATGATGGGGCACTATTCCTCCCACTGACACCAATGATGGGGCACTATTCCTCCCACTGATACCAATGATGGGGCACTATTCCTCCCACTGATACCAATGATGGGGCACTATTCCACCCCCCACTGACACCAATGTTGGGACACTATTCCTCCCACTGACACCAATGATGGGGCACTATTCCTCCACTGACACCAATGTTGGGCACTATTCCTCCCACTGATACCAATGATGGGGCACTATTCCTCCCACTGACACCAATGATGGGCACTATTCCTCCCACTGACACCAATGATGGGGCACTATTCCTCCCACTGATACCCAATGATGGGGCACTATTCCTCCCACTGACACAAGTGATGGACACTATTCCTCCACACTGACACCAATGATGGGGCACTATTCCTCCCACGGACACCAAATATGGGGCTCATATTCCCCCACTGACACAAAAAAAATGATGGGGTGCTATTCCTCCCACTGACACCAATGATGGGCGCTATTCCTCCAACTGACACCAATGATGGGGTGCTATTCCTCCCACTGACACCAATGATGGGGTGCTATTCCTCCCACTGACACAATGATGGGGCACGATTCGTCGCTCTGACACCAATGATGGGGCACTATTCCCCCCCCCACTGACACCGATGATGGGGCACTATTCCACCCCCACTGACACACCAAATGTTGGGACACGCTATTCCTCCCACTGACACCAATGATGGGGCACTATTCCTCCCACTGACACCAATGATGGGGACTATTCCTCCCACTGATACCAATGATGGGGGCACTATTCTCCCACTGATACCATGATGGGGCACTATTCCACCCCCCCACTGACACCAATGTTGGACACTATTCCTCCCACTGACACCAATGATGGGGGCACTATTCCTCCCACTGACACCAATGATGGGGCACTATTCCTCCCACTGATACCAATGATGGGGCACTATTCCTCCCACTGACACCAATGATGGGGCACTATTCCTCCCACTGACACCAATGATGGGGCACTATTCCTCCCACTGATACCAATGATGGGGCACTATTCCCTCCCACTGACACCCAGTGATGGGACACTATTCCTCCCACTGACACCAATGATGGGCACTATTCCTCCACTGACACCAAATATGGGGCACTATTCCCCCCACTGAACACCAATGATGGGGTGCTATTCCTCCTACTGACACAATGATGGGGTGCTATTCCTCCAACTGACACCAACTTGATGGGGTGCTATTCCTCCCACTGACACCAATGATGGGGTGCTATTCCCCCCACTGACACCAATGATGGGGTCACGATTCGTCGCTCTGACACCAATGATGGGGCACTATTCCTCCCACTGACACCAATGATGGGATACTATTCTCCCACTGACACCAATGTTTGGGACACTGTTCCTCCCACTGACACCAATGATGGGGCACTATTCCTCCCACTGACACCAATGATGGGGCATACTATTCCTCCCACTGACACCAATGATGGGCACTATTCCTCCCACTGACACCAATGATGGGGCACTATTCCTCCCACTGACACACCAGTGATGGTACACTATTCCTCCCACTGACACCAATGTTGGGACACTATTCTTCCCACTGACACCAATGATGGGGCACTATTACTCCCACTGACACCAAAGATGGGGCACTATTCCCCCCACTGACACCAATGATGGGGCACTATTCCCCCACTGACACCAATGATGGGCACTATTCCTGCCACTGATACCAATGATGGGCACAATTCCTCCCAACTGACACCAATGATGGGTGCTATTCCTCCCACTGACACCAAATGGGGCGCTGTTTCCTCCAACTGACACCAATGATGGGGTGCTATTCCTCCCACTGACACCAATGATGGGGCACGATTTGTCGCTCTGACACCAATGATTGGGCACTAATTCTCCCACTGGTACAACCAATGATGGGCACGATTCTTCCCACTGACACCAATGATGGGGCACGATTCTTCCCACTGGTGTGCATTTGAAGAGGGTAGTCTTATACGGTGAGTATATAGCCCAAACACTACATTTTAACAGGAAAAAGTAGGGGGTCCGGTCTTATACGCCGGAAAAATACGGTACCATAAAATGAGTTCTTTCCAAATGCTTTGTACGAGGCAAGATTATACCTCTCTACCTCACTTCTTCTACCTCAATTCTATAAAAGTTGGGACGCTGTGTAAAATCTACATAAAAACAAAATGGCAATGATTTGCAAATCTCATAAATCCATATTTTATTCACAATAGAAAATAGAAAACATATCAGATGCAGCATTTACTGGGGTACAGCTTTACATTTGGGTTGGGAACCTCTCTCATGTCTCTATCTGGGATCATTCTCCTTACTTCCCCGATAGACAACAGAAAAGATGGAGGAACACCTTCATCTCGATCAGCCTTTCTCAATCAGGGTTTCGTGGAACCCTAGGGTTTCTCCAGAGGTTTTAGGGGTTCCTTGAGTAATGAGACCCAATTTAGCTTCCCAGATTAGTAACCATTGGCACCAATTATCTTTTTTAACTATGTAAAGGGGGGATTGTTCTCGATGACCACAAACGAAAGGAGCAATGTTTCCAACGAACATCACACCCTAACATGAGCTGTGGATGTAGTATTGTTGTTAGCATGGTTTCCTACACCTGGCAGTTTTTCAAGGGTTCTTTTGTGGTAGGTAACAGCATGGTGCAGAGGCAGTAATGACACAGAGTCCGGTCGCAGTGTGAAGGTAATGCTCTTAACTTGTTTTATTGAAAAAAATGCTCTATATAACTTACAAGCAGCCCAACGGCGAGCTCCACACAGCAACACTCACAGTTCTGTGCACTTTGGAAATGCATTGCGTGCAAGATGCACTGACAGCGTCCGTCTCAGAGGGTGGAATGTGCTCTGGCCAGTCCAATCCCAATGAGGAATTGCTTCCAATAAAGGATCGGTGTCAGGGTCCTGTCCACGGCAGGAGTTCTGGAAGATCTGGCATTTCTGCCAATAACTCTACATGGCGCCGCAGAAGGACACATCAGCCTCAATCTGGTGCCAGACGGTCTTTATAAGGAGGCTCAATCACTTCCTCTGGGTTGCTGGATGATCTCTAGCTCCCTGTGCCCTGTTCCTGTGGTTTTGACAGTGTGATTACCTGTTACGACGACTCAGCTTGCTCCTGGACCTGTCTACTCTGATTTACCCCTGACCTGACCTCGGCTTGGCTTATGGATACTCTCTCCACTCTCGTTCCTCGCTGTGAATGACCTCGGCTATCCCATCTGAACTACGTGTAGAAATGCTCTGATTCCCACCTGGTACCTGACCTTGGCTTGAACCAACTATCCAGTATAAACATCCAAATCCCAGAAGGGCTTGCATAACCACGCACAGGCGCCTCCTGTCTGTAGCACCTATCTCCGTGCACCAGCTGTGCTTCTGAGTGGAACCACCAACCAGCACTCCTGTGCAACTTTGGCCCAGACTTCGCTGTCCCACTCTCAGGGAGTCCAGAAGTTAGCTGCAAGGGAAGCCCTCTCTCCATTGGCCTCCATCACCAGGTACTATGATAGATGGTATCCCTAATCTGACCCTACTCACCAGGAACCTCTCTCTGCCGCCAATCACTTTCTCTAACAGACGGAGATCTTTCCCTACACTATCTACTTTGCAAATGCATACCAAAATCTGGGGGGCAGGGATCTTGAGATCAAGATGGCCACCATTGGTCATCTTGAATACAGCATAGCCAACCAGGAAAATTCTGCCTCAGGGGACCAGAAAACCATAGAGAAACCAAGCCATTGGCTTCCTCTCCGCTGCGGTACTACTCCGGGTCGAAGGACCACATACAGTGGAGAAAGTAGACTGCACCTACCTGGACACCACCATGTTAACAAAGTTGAGAAAGGCTGGCCTTGATAGAAGCAGCTACATGTGCTCAAGAACAGGGGCAGACTGACCATAGAAAAAAATGTTTGGTTGCTACTTCAGATGTAGTTCAGCTCATGAGTTGGGTGGGTCAAAAACAGGTTGGGTCCTAGGTCATCAGCAACAGCTCTGTTGCCTCTCCCATTATATCTGGCTGCATTGAAGACAGATAACTAGCAGGGGGAGCTGGAGGCAGGAGAAGCTTCCACATACCTACAGTATATTTGCACCAAAAATGTTGTAAGACCTTTAGCAGTCCTTGACGTCATAAATGCACTCATCTTCCATACAACATCAGTGTAGCTTATTTTCCATTTAATAAGTCATGAGTTATCAGTTTTATTACCCAAGTGTAGTTCTCTCATTTATGGTGCCTCAAAATAGCTGGACTAGGCTTTTTTGTTTACAGTAGATAAACCGGATGTCCAGAAATTGCTCTTATCTAATTATTATAGGATCTGTTCGAACTGGTCACTTGACCTGAGCAAAAATGGAGCCATGTATTGCTAACCTAAGCTGCCGCGATGTTCCTGACTCTGCTTTGGATATCAAATAATATCGAAATGCGTATTCCGTAGAAGGTGTGATGCCCTTGCATAAATTACAGGTCTGTCTCCATTTTCTTATCCTCTACATCTCAGAAAGGCTGAAGCTGTGTTTAAATTAATTTCCTTTCTCTGATTGCCTGAGACCAGGCGGAAGAGATGTTTCTGATTTCGCCGGTACGCTTGCATAATTCCAGAAAGACCAACCTGAGCACCTCTGTTTTCTAATTGCCCATGCAAATTGCTTTCTATTCCAGATACAATGCATTTTCAGATAGCGTCCTGTCCCTTCCAGCTCTTCCATACTGCACTGAGGAGGAGGGGGGGTCATGAATCTGTTTGTAGGGAGAATTATATTGTTGGCGACTGCTGGAAATGTTAAACAGACCTTTAACGTGTCGTTGAAAGGCCAGCGCCATCAACGGCAATAATGAAATGCAGCTTTTAATGGGAATGGGCTATGGTTACAAGAGGTGAGGAAAACAAATACATAAATACACGCCTGATGTATCAAAGTGCTAGAACGAAGAAAACGAGTAAAATTCCCACACAGATTCAGGATTTTGGGGAATCTTTCCATCTAAATCGGTGGCTGTGGGGAAGTTACCCTGAGGCACTTAGCAGTGGCATTTTTTGATGTATCAGAACTTAAAGTGGGCTTGTGCTTCATCCTTGAAGGGAAAAGCAATTATTATTATTATATACAGTTTTTATATAGCGCCAACAGTTCGCTCAGCGCTGTACATTACAATGGGAGACGATACACGAGACAGTACAATAACAATACAATTCGATACACGAGGGGTTTGAGAGCCATGCTCCTTGGAGCTTACAATCTAGGAGGGAGGGGATAGTGGTACGGGAGGAAGTAGCTGTGGGGGATGGAGTGGTAGGAAGAGTGGAGGAGATCGGCAATTAGCTGAGGGCGGGGTAGGCTTCCCTGAAGAGATGGGTCTTCAGGGTGTGTCTAAAGGAGAGGAGGGTAGGTGATAGTTTGATGGATTGGGGTAGGGAGTTCCAGAGGATGAGGGAAGCCCTGGAGAAGTCCTTGAGACGGGCATGGGAGGAGGAGACCAGGGAACTAGAGAATAGGAGGCTTTGTGAGGAGCGGAGAGTACTTGTTGGGTGGGTATTTGGATATTAGGTCAGTGATGTAGTTTGGGGCAGTGTTATGAACAGCTTTGTACGTCAGTGTTAGCATTTTGAATTTTATCCATTGGGCAATCGGAAGCCAGTGGAGGGATTGGCAGAGGGGTGGCAGATACGGAGTGGAGGCCAGTGGAGGGATTGGCAGGGGGGGTGGCAGAAGCGGAGCGGTTAGTAAGGTGAATGAGTCTGGCCGCAGCATTCAGGATAGACTGAAGCGGGGATAGCCTGTGGAGAGGTAAGCCGGTGAGGAGGGAGTTACAGTAGTCGAGTTGTGATATGATGAGGGAGTGAATGAGTTGCTTAGTAGTTTCCGGGGGGTTAGGAACGGACGTATCTTGGAGATGTTGCGAAGGTGGAGTCTACATGAGTTTGTCAGTGATTGGTCCTGGGGTTGGAAAGATAGGTTGGAGTCTAGGATGACACCAAGTACTCTGGCTTGCGGGGTGGGACTGATGGTGGCATTGTTGGACGTGATGGAGAAGTCAGGGGAGGGGGGGGGCGGGCTGGGGGGACAACTAGGAGCTCGGTTTTGGAAAGGTTTATTAGTAGTATTATTATTATACAGGATTTATATAGCGCCGACAGTTTGCACAGCGCTTTACAATATAAGGGAGACAATACAGCAACAATACAGTTCAGTACAGAAGGAATAGGAGATCCCGGATCGTGGAGCTTATAATCTAAAGGAAGGGGGAGGTGATACAAAAGGCGATAGCTGCGGGGGATGATCTGGTGGAGGTGATTCAAGTACAGTTCTTAGGTGGAGGTGGGGTAGGATTCCCTGAATAAGTGAGTTTTCAAAGATCGCCTAAAGGCAGACAGGGTGGGGGCTGACCGGACATGCTGTGGTAGAGAGTTCCAGAGGATGGGAGAGAGAAGTCCTGGAGGCAAGCGTGGGAGGAGGTGATGAGGGAGCTAGAGAGCAAGATGTCTTGGGAGGTGCGGAGTGGGCGATTTGGGCGGTATCTGTGGATGAGGTTGGTGATGTAGCTAGGGGCAGTGTTGTGGATGGCTTTGTGGTTAGTATTTTGAACTTTATACGTTGGGTTAGTGGAAGCCAGTGAAGGGATTGGCAGAGAGGGGAGGGGCAGCAGTCAATGGGTTCACTTTACTTATACTTGATTTTCCTTCACTGGGTCATTTACCCAGATTAAGAACAACCTTTAGTAAAGCTGGCTTTTACATGCTCCCCCCCCCACCCAAAGTGGCAGGTAGCTCTCAAAATACCTACCTTCAGACCTGTTCTTGAGATCTTCACTACATGGGCCTGCCCAAGCACCAAACATCTGATGGCACATGCCTGGGCAATATGCATCAGCACACAAGCCTATAGTTTTCTTTGCGAGAGCATGTTATAAAGGAATTTACAGGAGATTGCAGGAGACAAATCACCCCAAAACACAAAGTGCCCAAAAAAGGATCTTTATATCAGTTTCACCAGGTGGTATTTTAATGAACCTCCCTATCGGTCTGATTATGTCCATATTTCTGTGCTCAAAGCAGTACATTTTTTTTGCATGAAAATATGTTGTATTTTTTTTATTGTAGGCCTGTAATTTTTAGGAATAACTCACTGAAATCTGTCCGAACAAGAGTCTAGTAAACATCCCGGGTATGAAAAATTTGAAAAATGAAATAATAAATTATAATATAATAAATAATCATTACTACAAATAATAATAAATGTAATTCAATAATATAATCAAACCAAAAACACTGAAATGTGAAATAGAGCGCCAAGTTCGCACATCGCTGAGCAAAGTCGCAGAATCGTTTTCAGTGTCTGATGAGGAATTTCCCCCACAAATCATTATCACTCAATTCTGCAAGTGGTTCTGATTTACTATCGCTGTTCTCTAGCCGGTCTAAAACCGCTTTTGACCTAAAGGGACGCTTTTTGGACACCATGGACATTTCTCAGTTTCCAGGCAAAAAGAATGCAGGCAGGGCGCCGGGCAAAGCACTCGGGACAAAATGTATGTGAGATGATTTGATACAGGAATGTTATACTATGTGATTTTAGTGAATTTAGTGAATGTCACTTTTTCAGTTTCCGAGTGTAGCTCGAGGTTACCGCTGTGGTGCTGAAACTTTTTACCCCTAGCTACACTCGGGGGAAAAAAAAAAAAGAAAATACCGTGCCAGGGAGGTTAGCTAGCCTCCGATGATGTCACGTATGACATAACATATTGGGCGGGAGGTGTCGTGTTTTCATTGAACATTGATCCAGCGTTGGGTTTTTGCCACCCAAACCATGGGGTGGGGGGGGCTGTTGCTGGGTGTGTCCAAGATTTGTTTTCTTTTGGGTTGTTTGCAAATGCAGCCTTTCTGACGACGCTAGAGGTCACTCGCGTCGGGGAAATGGACGGAGTAACAGGATCCTCATGGAAAACATGTAGTTGTTAATATGGATTTTTTTTTGTTGTCCGTGGTCCTGACGTCCCTTGTTATGTTTAATTTGACATTATGGTTCCGGAGAGGAGTGTGTTAGAGAGCTCACAGACACACGAGGAACCCACACCCTACCCTTTTGGTGCTAGCTGCTCCCTTGAAATATATTATGGGATATCTCCTTGTCAGTGTTTTTTTTTTTATTTTTTGATTTGGTTTGGGGTGGTTTTTTTTTTGTGTGGTGTTTAAATATAATACTTTGTATGATTGAAATGTTTTTGTTATTATCTAAAAATGTATGAAAAATTTTGATTATTATTTGCAATGCATTTATAAAATTATACTGTATTTTTGTTGTAAAAATACAAATCTACATTCACCACAAATTTCTATTTTTTTTTTAAAATATAGTCTTCAGATTTTTTTTAACATATTAAAAAAGTATTTATAGCATATATTTTTACATATATTTGTAAATGCATTTTTTTTTCCAAAAAATGGTAGATTTGTATTTTAAAAAGACCTTTACGTATATTTGTAATGTATTTTTTAAAAATATTTTTCACTAATTTTGATAAAAAAAATGCATTTCAACAGACTGTATATAATTCATTTATATGTATTTATGTACTTATATAGTGCTGTCAATTTTACAGAGCGCTTTTTACATCATATATTGTACATTCCATCTAGTCCCTAAACCCTCAGGGGTGTGCAATCTAAGGTCCCTAACTCAATTCATAAAAAATTAAAACATACTAGGGACAATTTGGGGACGGGAAGGGCCAATTAATTTTTACCGCATGTCTTTGGAGTTTTGGGGAGGAAAACCCGGGAAAGGTCCCCTAAAAAGAAAGGGGCCCAAAAAAACCCGCAGGCCCCCTGGGGGGGGGAAAAAAAAAAAAAAAAAAAAAAAAAAAAAAACATGAAAAACTGCAGGCGGGGGCGGGGGGCCGGGGTTTGGGGGGGGGGATTTGGGGGGAAAACCAAGGGACGCTAGTACTGCCAGGGGGGAATTTTTTGAAACCCAATTTACCCCTTTTTGTACTATTTTATATATTTTTAAGGAAATATATTAAATTATGGCCAAAATTTTGAAATTTATTTCAAAATATATGTCAATATATTTGGAAAGAATATTTTTTTTTAAAATATATTTTTTAAATATATTTTTTTTTCCATATGGGGGGGCCGTGCCTCTCTGCCCTCTTGGGGCTCTGGTTTTAAAAAGGTTGGAAAAAAAAGGGGGGGTGTTTCCCTTTGATCCTGTGACTTGGGCACACCTCCATTTGCATGCGGTCACCCCGTCCTGTTCGCGGGGGACCCGTTCCCGGGGTTTCAGTGGGTTTTGATGTTTCCTTTTGGGCCCCTAAAATCTTTAGGGTTTCAGTCCCAGTGGGGTCTTTTCCCCTGTTTAGGGCACGGGCTAGGAGGGGGGCACTTCTTTAAGCTTTTCGGGACGGCTGGGTTTGCCTTTGGGAACTAAAATTTTTGTTTTTGGTGCTGGGGGTTTTTGGGGGCGTTTTGGTGGCGTATTACTTTTTTTTAATGAAAAAAAAAAACCACCTGGCTATATTTCACTTGTTTGTACTTTCCCCCTTTGGGTTGTGAGGTTTTTGGGGGCCTCTCATAAAATTTCCCGCCCGCCAGGCAAAAACCATTTTCTTCCCAAAATTTTTAATTGGAGACCCGTTTTCAGTCCTTTTAGCTTTTCCCTTTTTTATTTTATTGGAACTTGGATTGGGTTTTGGGGGGGATGAAAATACCCAAAAAAAATGTGAACATAAGGAAAAAAAGCCCTTTGCAACATGTACAAGTTAAAAAGGCAAAAAGCCTTTTTCTTGGGAGTTCTCCAGCCCTTCTGGGTTTTACCACCCCAGGGCACCCGCTGAATTCCCCCTCTTCACCCCCGTGCCTTAGGGAATCCCTGGGAAAGGGGACACGGAAAGGTTTCTCCCTTTTAAAAAAGCTGTAACAGTTGGGGGAGCTTGGGTTTGGGTTTTCTACCCGGGCTGCCCTCTCCCCTTTTTCTAGCCTTGGGGGAGTTTTGGGGTTACCCCACTCCCGTCCTTTCCCGGGAGCTTGAGGGGTGAGGTTTACTTGGGCCCGGGGGCCCCTTTCCCCCCTCCACGGTGGTCCTCATTTTGGGGATGGGAGGGTGGAGATCATTCGTCCGCCCCTGCCTGAGGGAGACCCCCCTCCTGTGCCCCCCCCAGGCTTCCACCTCCAGCCGTCTCAACTGCAACTTTCACCCTACATTGACCACTTCCTGATCAGGCTCTTTCATACTTAAGGGTGACCCCATGCCAAGCCTCCTGCCTGGACCTGCAATTCCCCTATATTTGGTCTCCCCGGACCCTGCATTCACGAGATCTGGTCTCCCCGGTCCTCATTCCTTAATCTGTCTCCCCGGACCTGCATTCTTTTAGATGTGGTCGCCCCGGACCTGCTTTCACTATATGTCTGGTCTCCCGGAACTGCTTTACTATATCGGGTCTCCCGGGACCCTGAATTCACTATATATGGTCTCCCCGGGAACTCGCATTCACTATAACTGGTGTCTTCCCCCGAGGACCCCGGCATTCCCACTAATATCTGGTCTCCCCTCGCCCGGCCCTGCATATCGCTATAACTGGATCTCCCCGGACCCTGCATTCACTAGTATCTGGTCTCCCTGGGACCCCTCAGCGTTCACTAGATCTGGTCTCCTGGACCCTGCGATTCACTATATCTGGTCTCACCCCGGACCCTGCATTCATTTATATCTGGTACTTCCTCAACCGGACCCTTGCATTCACTATAATCTTGGTCCCTCCCCGGAACCCTGCATTCACATATCCGGGTCTTCCCCGGACCTAGCCAGTTCGAACTATATTCTGGGTCTCCGCGCCCGCGGGACCCGTGCGATTCACTTTTGCTGGGGGGAGCAGGACCTGCATGGCGTATATGGGGGTCGAGCTCCACGAGAACCTGAGCATTCGCTATATCGTTGAGTGGGGGGGACCCTTTCATTCCACTTGATCCTGCTTCTTCTGGGGACGCCTGCGTTCTCTTGATGTGAGTCTTCACCTGACCTCTGTGTGGTAAACTACATATCTGGTCCTCCACCGGTCCCTGCATTCACTATATCTGGTCTTCCACCGGACCCTACATTCAGCTATATTGAAGACTCCCCGTTCTGCGAAAATCACTATGATCGGTGTCTCCAGATGAGACGCGCTTGCATCCATCTATATCTGCGTCCCCCCGGACCCTGGCATTCACTTTAGCCAGAGCTCTCCCAAAGTACTAGAACATGTAACGATACAGAGGTGCTTCCCAGTTACAGCTATAACTAGCTAAACGCACTATTCATCCAGAAGTTAGCGCAGTCGTAGGAGAGTTCTATCCAGTGTCCAGCATCAACACTAGTTAAAGCATGTAGGATAATCGCGCGAGCATTCATTCTCCCCCGGAGTGTCCTTTGGGCTGCAATGACTGGCTTGGCCTCCCCCCCCCCTTCTGTCTGTCCCATCTGTCAGAGAACAGTGCTGATCTGGCCCTGTGCTGATCACATTGCACCGTCCCATGAAAAAAATAAAATAAACCCTTCTCTAGTCAATACACATTCCAATCTGAGCATTGTGCAGATGTTGTCTCCTCATGATATAGTCTTATCAGGAGGATATGAAAGGGCACTGGAAGAAGGGGGAGGATCAGAGAAGACAAAGCCTTTCTCACACAATAGCAGAGCCATTTGTAACCCCTTAGGTGCAACTAGTGGAGTATAAACACGCCATGCCTTTAACTGCAAAATACAGACTGATTGTTACTGATGTGGGGTTTAGTTTACACTTTTAAATTATGGTTTGTTAAACACCGCACAGATTGTTTATTTGTGTAATTTGTAATGAGTAAATGATGTATATTTGCTATTATTTTTATTCACATTTGTTTGCCACCTGATGAGTCTGAGTATTCTCACATTTTTTGGCATAGAAATGTATTTAGCGTCACGCTCCGGTTGTTTATAGTACGTTCATATACCGGGTATCAGGATATTGTGTTTGGCAGCTCTTTAATAAGATTTGTAGCAGTGTGGTGTTTTCTCTTCATTATCCTCACAATCAACATCAAATAGGTAACTGATATTATCATGTTAAATGAGATTTTAGTATGATTGGGTTTATATCTGCTTAAAGTGGAACTTCACTTCTCAATCAACGTTGACTATTCTAAATCCTTATGCTGCTTAGCATTAGTAAATAGATAGGAAAGTTTTTTTAAGCTAAATACAAATGCTGGATAAACGCTGGTTAAATAATGCTGCTAATACGTTTTTTAATTTAAAAAAAGTTATATAGGGGGGCGCTATATGACACAACCCATGTTTAAAAAGAAAAGTGCTCGGTGAAGGTGAAAACAATACATGTAATCAAATATACAACATATAAATCTCAATGTGCTTTTACATGAAAACCATTCAATTAAAGTCCATATGTTCAATAAAAATGGACTAAACTGTGAAAGTCTGTGAACCACAGTAATGGTAGATGTTAAATCTCCTTCACCATCAAGTGTCCATGAATTACCCAGGTCTTATAGTAGTCAAAATGACTCACTATATCTGGTTCTAACCCGGACCCTGCATTCACTATATCCGGTCTCCCAGAACCTCGGCATTCACTATATGCTGGTCTCCCGGACCCCGCATTCACTATATCTGGTCTCCCAGGACCCTGCAATCACTATATCTGGTCTCCCCGGACCCTGCATTCACTTATATCTGGTCTCTCCCCGGACCCTGCATTCACTATATCTGGTCTCCCCGGACCCTGCATTCACTATATCTGGTCTCCCCCCGGACCCTGAATTCACTATATTCGCTCTCCCCAGACCCTGCATCACTATATCATCCCGGTCTCCCCGGGCTGCATTCACATATCTGGTCTTCCCAGACCCTGCATTCACTATAATCCGCTCTCCCCAGACCCTGCATTCACTATATTCGGTCTCCCCGGACCCCGCATTTACTATATCTGGTCTCCCCGGCGACCCTGAATTCACTATATCTGGTCTCCCCCGGACCCTGCATTTACTATAGCTGGTCTCCCCGGACCCTGCATTCATTATATCTGGTCTCCCCGGACCCTGCATTCACTATATCTGGTCTCCCCGGACCCTGCGTTCACTATAATCCGCTCTCCCCAGACCCTGCATTTACTAATATTCGGTCTCCTGGACCCTGCATTCACTATATCTGCTCTCCCCAGACCCTGCATTTCACTATATCAGGTCTCCCCGGACCCTGCATTCACTATAGCTGGTCTCCCCCGACCCTGCATTCACTATATCCGATCTCCCTGGACCCTGCATTCACTATATCCGCTCTCCCCAGACCCTGCATTTACTATATTCGGTCTCCCTGGACCCTGCATTCACTATATCCGCTCTCTCACACCCCAGGACCCTGCAATTACTATATCTGGTCTCCCCAGGGACCCTGCATTCACACTACTATCTGGTCTCCCCCGGACCCTGCCATTCACTATATCTGGTCTCCGGAAAACCCCGGACCCTGCATTCACTATATCCGCTCCCCCGGACCCTGCATTCACTATATCCGGTCTCCCTGGACCCTGCATTCACTATATCTGGTCTCCCCGGACCCTGCATTCACTATATCTGGTCTCCCTGACCCTGCATTCACTATATCTGGGTCTCCCCGGACCCTGAATTCACTATATTCGCTCTCCCAGACCCTGCATTCACTATATCCGGTCTCCCCTGGCCCTGCATTCACTATATCTGGTCTTCCCAGGACCCCTGCATTCACTATATCCGCTCTCCCAGACCCTGCATTCACTATATTCGGTCTCCCCGGACCCCGCATTCACTATATCTGGTCTCCCCGGACCCTGAATTCACTTATATCTGGTCAACTCTACCCGGACCCTGCATTTACTATATCTGGTCTCCCGGGCCCTGCATTCATTATATCTGGTCTCCACGACCCTGCATTCACTTTATCTGGTCTCCCCGGACCCTGCGTTCACTATATCCGCTCTCCCCAGACCCTGCATTTACTATATTCGGTCTCCCTGGACCTATCTGGTCTCCCTGGACCCTGCGTTGTTTACACACAGACCTCTCCCCTTTCACTGTTCCTCGGCGATCGCTGGGTGCTTGTGAGGAATCCCAGTCCAGGACCCGGTGATCGACATCTGTAGCTACCAATGGTGGCGTGGGTAGGGCGGCACATGCGCGCGCCCCCTACATGGATGCAGAGGTAGCCCAACTACCTCTGCACCCAGATATGACAGATTGTAACCAATGCCTGTATACATCAGAGTTCTGGTGAGTGCGCACCCATAAGAAGTGTTGGATAATATTTTAAAGACGTATGCATCATTGCACTTTTGGCACAGGAATATATCGTTTGAAGGAAGATTCCTGCTGAATTTGTATTTTTATACACTTACAAGAGCATACTATTATTATGGACATATTGTCACTCATTGCACATTAGCACTTTAATCCCTGATTGTGTATGCAATATGAATATATTCTGCTGATTATTAACATATGGAGATTTATTGATTGCACTTTGCATGGTTTGCACTAATAGCACTTTATTTATACTGTGCACTTTCTACAGATAGAGGCAATACGTTACTTGTGAAAGCGCTGCACTTTATTTGATCGTATGAATGGGATATTTATTGGTTCACTTGGGACTTTTTTATTTGGCGAAAACTTATGATATTTTGAGATCACTTATCACTTGCTATGCTATATGTTATGACACTTGTACTTGTGTGTAGATTATGCTGAATCTGGAAGGTTTACGCTCAGGGGCGGACTGACAACTCATGGGGCCCCCAGGCAATAGGGGATCATGGGGCCCCTGTGTCCTTGCCCAAACTCAAAAAAGCCTATGAAAAAGGTACCAGGGGCATCTCATGGGGCCCCCTACTGACCCCGGGCCCTCGGGCAGTGCCCGAGTTTCAAAATGGTCAGTCCGCCCCTGTTTACGCTAGCACACTGTCACTGGTTTATGTTGATTTTTTTTAGATAATTGATATGAGTTAATAGAATTGCTACACAATTGCTTCAGCATAAATAGTAATACAAGTTGGAAGCAGTTTTATAAGAGCACTATAAGAAAGGTGCAGCGCTACTCTTCATGAAGTAAAAATTAAACTTGAGGACAAACTTCTTAGCAGCAATATTTGTGCAAAAAATGTGGATCTCCAAAAATATAGCACGGTATCTTTTAAGAAGAACTGAAGTCCTCTTAATGTACTTTCTTAGACCCCGGATGTATCCTCTTCACCTGGCTATACTGAGGGCTTCCCTGAGCAAGGGATAGCAAGATCTTTAATTAAGTAGAACTAGTTGGGTCTTTCACCTGACTACCCTCTCCCTCTATCTGGCCCAGGGGGTGGAGGAGTACTGTCCTGTCCTGTCAGTGTGGTGGGTTAGTAGCTGCTTTTAGGTCTTAAGTTGAGGTGGTTCTTTCCCTGCTTCACAGGATGTCCTCCCTAAGAGGCCTTGGGCAGTGGAGATCCTTCTTTCCAGCATGTAGGTAGTCTCCCCTCCCTGGGGTCCCCCTCCCAGGATCCACACTCCATGCCTTCTCTCAGTCCATCTTCTACCCATCTCCCCTGCTGCTCAAGCTCTGCCACATTTAAGGGTTGTCCTTGGCCACCATGGCAAGGTAATTGCTAAGTTCCGTTAATCATGCAAATCTAGGCTTCCTCTCCTCCTTTGCCCCTCTTCTAGAAAGTTCCTCCTGTTTCTAGAAGCGTGGGAGGGCTCTAGAAGCCCTGACCTGTAGAGCCTCCCAGCCTGCCTGAGGTGGCTTACTAACAAACCTCTAAAACAAGAACCCTACTTATCTAAGCTACAGGCGCTACACTTCCATTGGTCAATTCAACTTTATAACCAGGGGTGTATTTACCACAAGGCAAACAAGGCATTTGCCTAGGGTGGCATTTTTCAGGGGGGGCAGTGCCGTCCCCCAAAAGAAGGAAAGGAAGAAGGGACACACGCAGCACGGGGACCAGGTGGGATCCGAGAGAGGCTGCGGGCTGCTTGATGGTGTATGCAGAGCCTGACTCTTGTTCCCGGGGATGTCCGGAGCTGTGAAGGTGAGTGTCTTATCTCTTGCTGGGATGGGGTTGCTGCCAGTGTATAGGACTGTGGTAGTGGAAGGCGCTCTCAGGTGAAGGTGGGGGAGGGGGGTATTGTTTGGTGTCAGGGTCTCTCCGTGGGGGGGGGGAGACGGTGGTAGTGGAAGGCACTCTTGGGTGAAGGTGGGGAGGGGGGTGTTGTTCGGTGTCAGGGTCTCTCCGTGGGGGATGGGGGGTGTTTGGGGGGGGGGAGACGGTGGTAGTGGAAGGCACTCTCGGGTGAAGGTGGGGGAGGGGGGTGTTTGGTGTCAGGGTCTCTCTCCATAGGGGGGGGGAGACGGTGGTAGTGGAAGGCACTCCTGGGTGAAGGTGGGGGAGGGGGGTGTTGTTCGGTGTCAGGGTCTCTCCGTGGGGGGGGGGGGGGAAATGGTGGTAGTGGAAGGCACTCTCGGGTGAAGGTGGGGGAGGGGTGTGTTGTTTGGTGTCAGGGTCTCTCCGTGGGGGGGGGGGGGGGAGACGGTGGTAGTGGAAGGCACTCCCGGGTGAAGGTGGGGGAGGAAGGGTGTTGTTCGTGTCAGGGTCTCTCCGTGGGGGGGGGGGAGACGGTGGTAGTGGAAGGCACTCTCAAGTGAAGGTGGGGGGAGGGGGGTGTTGTTCGGTGTCAGGGTCTCTCCGTGGGGGGGGGGGAGACGGTGGTAGTGGAAGGCACTCTCGGGTGAAGGTGGGGGAGGGGGGTGGTTTTCGGTGTCAGGGTCTCTCCGTGGGGGGGGGAGACGGTGGTAGTGGAAGGTACTCTCGAGTGAAGGTGGGGGGGGGGTGTTGTTCGGTGTCAGGGTCTCTCCGTGGGGGGGGAGACGGTGGTAGTGGAAGGCACTCTTAGGTGAAGGTGGGGGGGGGGGGGGTGTTGTTCGGTGTCAGGGTCTCTCCGTGGGGGGGGGAGACGGTGGTAGTGGAAGGTACTCTCGAGTGAAGGTGGGGGAGGGGGTGTTGTTCGGTGTCAGGGTCTCTCCGTGGGGGGGGGGGAGACGGTGGTAGTGGAAGGCACTCTTAGGTGAAGGTGGGGAGGGGGGTGTTGTTCGGTGTCAGGGTCTCTCCGTGGGGGGACAATTTTCTTGTTGCCTAGGGCAGCACGAAACCCAAATGCACCGCCATGCAAACCCTTCTGTTTCAAAACACCACATACAGCCTATAGTCATCTCCAAGCATGTCATTCAGAGGAGCGGTGTTCTTTTTTTTTTTTGTTGCCTTCGAAATCGTAGTAAAAGGCTCCTTTCCCCACTGTACAGTATTTTTTATTTCATTTTTCTTTTTAAACGCATGGTTGGTCAGTTCCCATCCTCGTGCCCTTACTGTAGACAATGGACAGAATTTAGTATAAAGATTCACCCTCCCTCTCGTTGGGGTTCAATGCCAAGTTTGGGTTTCACCCAGAAACGTAAGAGTTAGCCTTTTTTTTTTGCTTTTTTTTTTTAATCCATCTAGCAAACCTTTAATTATTCATAGCTTCATGTTAACATTTCAGTTTTTCCCCCACTTTCACGTGATGAACTATGTTCAAGAATAACTTTGTGTTCGAAATGTGGGTGATAGCCTTTATCTGGAAGATTAATACAGACTAATTAATGGCTTAATTTGCTTGCAGCTCCTAATAGATTCCACCTCCTGCTTATGTATTCATTTTTAATTATGGCAAAGGAAGTGCTTCATAAATTATTTAAAAAGAAACTAAAATGCATTCTACAGATTTTAAGTGAGACCTGAACTCAAATGTCAATATAATGCTAGGGAACATGTCAGCTGAGATTGGGTAGCATCTATTGTGCCACAAGTTTGGGCAAGTTATAAAGACAAAGGTAATAGGAGAACCTAAATACTTACCGTTCATGGAGAAAATGTATTTATTTTTGGACTTCCTCCAGAGCCGGCAACATATTTAAAGACCTAACTATGCATAATGGTGAAGCGGAAAGTTTTGATCTCTTTTTTTCAGTATAGATAACCAAATGCTTAGGGTTTTGACATGAGAACATGTATACTTTAATATATATAGTTTATAAACTTTTGCTTAACCCCCCTGGCGGTATTCCCGAGTGTAGCTCGGGGTAAAATTTCAGTACCAAGAGCGGTAACCCCGAGCTACACTCGGGCTTACCATGCGGGGTTCTCCGGGGGTCCCTGCAGCACTTACCTTGTCCTTCGCTCCCGCGATGTGTCCCCTGCAGTGTCCCCGGCCATCTCCTCCGGCCGATGCCGGCATCCGGCTTCCGTGTTCCGGTCCCTGTGACGTCGG